>JXWZ01001812.1:0-21631 GCA_000956215.1 Anopheles farauti No. 4 | reverse complement strand
ACAAATTCAAATTATAAACTGCAAACAAGCGGATACTTTGAAATATGTTTATTTTAATGCAAAAAAGTACAAAGTGTTTCCTTAAAAAAATGTTTTAATCATCAAATGAAATATAAGCTTCTTGGAAAGCGATGTTTATAACATCTGAAGTGTTTTAGTGAAATGAAACACCTTAAAAGCGATGATATTGCCATCAACAATTCCAATCATCAGATTTAACTAACTTATAACTTAAAGCTAATTGCAGTTTAAAAAGATACAACTCATGTTTTCCTCTTCCTTTCATTCACATAATGGAAGCATGCCAACCAAAGAACGTATCATCTTTTTGTCGTTATGTGCTTCTTTTGAGAGTATGTGAAGTTTTGTTGCTCACTAACGCATCTGTACCTGTTTTTTTTTCGTGCATCACCAAGATACTTCTCTATTCTGGATGAGATGCAATGCTGTTTGCACCTTGCTCCTTATTTGGCGGTGTTGGAAATGGACTCAAAACACACTTGCCTTTTATCCAGATCACACTTAATGCTCTACGACGGGGACAAGTACCGTCTCCTGATAGTTTGTTTTTTTTTTGCTCTGCGTTTAGCAGCAACGCATTCTGACTTTTTCGTGAAAAAACGCCATCCGTCTATTTTAGCCCACAATACGTTTGCAGCCGCATACGTTCGGCGATGCATACGCAAGTTCGAAAAAAAGTCAATCGATTTTCTTCACCTTTCGCTGCCACGAACAATTGCTCATTTCAAGTGGAAAATTGATCACGAAATGGGGCGTTCATTGGACCGGTTTGCATTTGACTGCCGAAATGTTCGCATGTTTCGTTGAAAGAGATTGTTCAATAAAATGACGCCAAATCGGAATTTCATTAAAAATTTCAAGACAAGTCTTATTATTCACAAAATCCGTTGTATTGTATTTGGTTTATTTTACCAGTTTATTGTTTACTGTATGGTATTTTGAACGAAAGGTCTTTTAGGTACGAAAGGTAGTGTGTATGGATTACACACATTACCAAGTGATTTCTTTTTCATTTTATGTTCCTTTCTTCATTCACCTTCCTTTTTTAATTTCATGTTCCTTTTCACGGTCGCCGATGACTAAATACTATCAATCTAAATTAACTTCATTCGTCCTTTTTGTATTTTTCGTCGACTGCAGGCAAATCGAAGCCTCACTGTTACCATTATCGTTGCAAAACACATTCATCTCAAGGCCCCGGTCAAAGAGATAACAAACGCTGTTTGCTTTACTTATCCTCAAAGCACAATCCCATTAAAGTACGCCAGTGTTCGCCTTCCCAAGCTTCCCAGTAGGGTCGCGAATATTTCATGAGCCAGTTGAAATGAATTGGCAACCGCAGCACATCAGCTTCAATTATACAGGACGCGTTTGCGGGGAACAGTTTCGGCTAGTACTTTGTGCACGTAGTTCGTTTCGGACGCATCGTGCAAATAAATGCTTGCTGGATTGGATTGCTTAAAACAAAAGCGGTTCTGAAGGTTCGGAAGCCACGTACGTTCCCATAACCTGGATAGTGTCAAAAACCTTTGGTTCATTGTATTTAATCCATCTTGTATCACAAAGGCTACAATTGTTCGGAGTGAAGAATATAGTTTTAAATTGAATTTGATCCGACTGTTCAATTTTGCACAGGATGAAGTCTAACCACCTTGCGCTTGTTCATTACTCTCCAGTAAGTGGCACATCACTCTCATCCTAAAGTAAACACAGACTTGCAAATGACCGTCGACCCTTGTTGTTGTGCTCTCTTGAGAACCGCTAACTTAATGCCAGCAACTGGTCAATGGCTTTGGAATGATAATGGTAATGGTAATGGGGGAAGTATTTAACCCTTGCTATCTCCATTCGCTCTCTTCTCGCTCCCCTATCATTTCGAAGCAACAGCTTATCTGTGCAAGCCAGAGCTCATTTGGAACGTTACAAAAATGCGATAAAGAGTTAAAGAGCGATAGTTAGAGTGCAAGAAAATTTAACTGAAATGAATTAATATTAGTTCAATAATATTATTATTGTACCTATTTTATTGAAACTGCCACGTTGTACTACATTCAAATTCTCACAGGTTAGTAAATATTTCACACGCCTTCTACCGTACCTTCTTTCCCAACCGAATCGATGCAAAATCATTAAAATTCAAATATGCGCCACATCGGCACTTAACGGAAGCCTAATTGTGAGATTACTATTCAACACCAGCGCATTTAGCGAACCTGTTTAAATTTTCATAACCAACTCGGTTTTTCGGCACCCAAAACCCCACCGAGATAGTACGGGCATTGGCCGTGCCGTGACTCCATTTTCCCGTTCCCGTTCTCGCCATCTCTCTGTGTGTCATCCATCCTTCAGCGTCTGTTGCCCGAGCCATCCTTCTCACCCAACTGTGGCGATAGCTCGATTGGCATCTTGCGGAATGGAAGTTGCTGCAAAATTTATCATTCTGACGACCTCACAATAATATCTTCACCTCCGGGCGGAATAGCCCTCCGTACCGAAAAACCCATCGCTCCTGCTAAGCTCATGGTGAAAGATAAGCGCCGGATAAAATTTTAATTAATTTTTATCCGCTTCTTGAACAACCAGCGGAGAACGGTTCGTTTAAAGCGAAACGACCGTAGAGACCGGGAACGGTGTTTTATTTTTTTAATTTTATTTTGCTGCTTTTGAAGAATGGCATTCTTCCTGCTGGGCATTCTGATGTCTCGCTTCGTGGATTCACGAAGCCATTGTTGTGATGCGGCAATTCACTGACGAAACTTTTTTATTTGAGCTATCACGCAACAAGTTGGTGATGAAAACAGAAACCCATATAATCACACCGCACTCGGTTTGGTTCGCTTTAACCGGAGCTTTAATCAGCAGCTAGAGGTGATTTTTTCGACGAGCGTTGCATTTCAATTGCCAGTCCGACTATTCTTATTTTAAAGCGCTCAGAAAAAGATACGATTGGTTACGGTTACAAACGTGAGTAAAATAAAATGATCAAGGACAAGATAAGCTTGGAAACTTATCGCATGAAGGAATTATTTTTAAGCTTTTTATCCTACTAACGACTGTTTGGTTATTACGTATGAGGTTCAGATCATTCGTCGAACATACGGTGGGATTATTATTTTCGAATGCCTTCGAACATCTTTTCATAAGAGACAGATTATTATCTTGGGGAAAACTATTTTCAATTTAGCGTTTAATTATTTATTTTATTTGATATCACCTCATTCATTTGATTCGTGAAACCTTCGCAAAAATAAACACCTCTCTATGCATATTCTTTTTGTAATTTTTATAATGAAATAAATCAACAATCTTTACGATTTATGCTACGATTAAAATGTGTTTTAGAAACGAAAAGTCATATTATTACCATCATTGATTGCGCCATCTTAAATTGTTCAACGGAATGTTGCCCGGTGATGTTGATAATACAAACATTATCAAGGTCTAGACGTGAAATGAGCACTCACTTCAAAACCACTCACCCGCAGGGGCAAAAAGTTAAATGTTCTCCAGACATCCATCCGAAACAGAAGCGTTGCTGGTGAGCACACGGATTTTTGTCACGATAGGTTCGGAGGAAAATGCATAATTTCCTGTACCGCCGGTGCCCGCTTGCTTGCCTTCCGTCCTTAAACACGCACCGGAACTGGTGCAACAACTGGGCAGAACTTCCTGCGGCCGCCGGTTTGCACTGCCCTTTTGCCTGCGTACCATTCTGTACACGGATTAAACATTCTGGGAAGCACCGGTCGCAGCCCGTTTGTCGTTTTCCTTTGCGTTACTGCCGACATTAGTAGTTCCCAGTGTCGCGGACTGCGGTGGAAAAAGAGAAAGAAAGAAAGAAAAGAAAACAACGACAGAGCACAATTCCCGTGGAACCGGTGAAAAACTGGGGCAACGTTAGTTTGTCAGTCTTCCGTCGGCAAATTTAATTTCCCTCGATGAAAAGGAGCAAAAACTGGGAGACGGCCTGTAAGGAACCAGGACGCTATTTCCTGACGCAGTAAGCTGCTTCCGCTTTCGTTCTGTTTGCTTCTAGAGAAGTGCACTGGTGTGGCTGCCGGTTGATCGGGGTGACGGTGCGTACGGCTTTAAGCAGAGGAGAGCGGATTTGCATAAAAAATTGTGCTTGAATATTTTGAGTGAATAACGAAACAAAAGAAAAAGTGTCATCCAGCTTGCAGGATTGTATTTTATGCAATGAAATATAAGCATGATGATTTTTTTTTGAAATTTTTATCCAATTAGAAACACCAAGAAAATGTAACATAAAAACAGATCTCATTTGTGAATCTACTGTGAATCGATCTACTTCATCTTGTTCGTTTACCACTCCAAGTCTCCTCTTACGCGTCTCACACAAATCACTGGAGGAAGTATTCGTGCGCTTTCCACCCTTCGAACTAGTCCCGGAGTTAATTATCAAGGTAATTAATATCTCTCTGCCAGCAGCAACCTCGCACGGAGTGTGTTGCGCCTCCAGTGATGCGTTAGTATCCTGCTCAAAAAAGGGATGCTCCCATTCGGCCTGGTTATTTCGAATGAGTTGTGCATAACTTCCGGTCAGGAAGTGCACTGCATCTTGCGCGTATGCAAGCACACAAAAGACGTAACTTATCTCATACGTGTGTGTGTGTGTGAATGTGTGTTCTTCCCGCGCTCGCTGTGTAGTGCGTGACACCTTTGGCAGTTGCGGCCGACGGAAGCAACTACTTCAGGGACCGACCTCAGCTCACCATCGTTTCGTGCTGCTTTCGTGCTGCTTTGTGACACAATTTATGGCCAATCCAGGCTGCTGTGAATGGGAGCGGATGTATCAGGCGGTCAGTCGAACGCAGTGCCACCGGCACCGGAAAATGAGTTTAACATTCGTTCTCGACTGCTCGTTGCGCACTCGTGCGGAAGGCTTGTCGCATCTCCTCACCGCACGATGGTTGTCTAATGCGGTGTTTCACACTTATTGTGGCTCTTAAAAACATGACCTTACGTACTACCGCTTGTTCAGTTGGTTTAGTCGACGGACATCCTAGTTTACTGTTCAAAATATGGCGCTAGATTGATTCGGAACAGGCTCATGTAGGTATGTTTGAAGTGGCAATGCTGTTATCTTCCTTTTCCAGGAAGATCTCGGAACTTTAACCAAATCAATCGTGACCGATCATTGATCAATACTCACTGAGCAAATAAGAAAATTTAAACCGAACACGATTGATTGCAATCGTACAAAATCTATTTCTATGTGCGACGATAGCATTAAAAAAAACCACATTAATCGATAGTAGCTCGTTAAAGTCGGTCATTGTGCGTTTACCGAAACTTTGAGCATTAGTGTTGGTCTGATATGTTACCGTGTCGTCGTTCTTGGAAGTACGTTCCAGTGTCAACAGCTGATTGATGAAACCAAACCGTTCCGGCTCGGAGACCATCGGTTTACTCTTGGCAGGCGATATCGTAACTTAGGTTGCAAGCAGCATGGATTAGAAAAAAAGCTATCCTAAAGTGTGCTGTATCAGTAAAAAAATGGTACAAAAAACTTACTTATATTTTAAAGAAAAAAATAAACGTTATTGTTTGTATAATAACATAAACCCATAATAACTTAAGTAATAAAACTTTAACTGAAATGATTTTTCCCTTTTTATTAACAGCCTGAAACCACTTAAAACTGACTCAATTTGCGTTCCATTTCAAGGCTATCAATCCATTTGTTTTATCGTTTAAAACAACAAGGAATCATTCACATCCCGAACATGTTGCAAATTGAGGGGATATTTTTTCAATCCCTCTCGGAAGTAACATTTTTACACCAGCGGCTAGGCCCACAAAAATAGTGAAAAATCCACACGAACCAATTCCCTTTTTTTCCCACACCGAGTGCAGCCTCGCGGAGCCCAGCGAGGAAGGAAAACGAATCAACAAAACAACCGAACACCGGTAATCAATCTGTAAACAGTTCGTGGGGTTCACCGTTCGTTGATTATATTTTCGGCAACGGTTTGCAGGTTCCGTGGGTTTTTTTTTCTTTCCTGCGGGCGGTTTGGTGTTTTGCTGTTGTATCGACATTGTTTTTTTTTCTTCATGTTGTTACTGTTTTTGTTTGCTCTTACCCACCGGTTTCTTTTTGTTCGTTTAATTGTTTTCACTCCCATGACCGCCACCGTTGATCGTGCTTCGGTTCGGTAACGAGCATTTATTATTTTCACATGCTTGTCGCAAAACCGACGAAGCGTGAAAAAAGCCTCGTCCTGGAGGTTTTCGAGCTGGGAGGGGTGGCGCGTTTTACGCCGCAAGGATATTGTTATTGCCGGTGAACTGTTAATTACAAACAGATCGAGAACGAAAGCGAAACGAACAGACGGTTTGCCCACGGCACCGGTAAACCTGTTTGTGGTGTTGTGGTTGCGTATGGTTGGCTCCATTAAATGAGCAACCTTTTGGGGCAGGTTGCTAAACTTAAGCTTCGTGTGAAAATGCACCGATGAACGCGGATGTTTTGGTGCGGCTTAACGCCGAAACGATAGCGAAATTCTGGATACGACAGGAAGGAAAATTAAAAGGGGATCATTTTAAATGAAACAGATTTATTGGTTTCTTTTTTTGTCAAGACAAAATTCGGGTACATCAAACCACGGACAGACGATTGAAAACCTTCATGAAAAGGTAGATCTAAAAGCACAATGCCATGGTCCAAATGACATGTGACGCTAACAATGTGCTATATAATTTAAAAATGATAGAAATAAAATGAAAATTTGAAAAAAAAAATCACTACGAATAAACTCGATTTAAAATCAGATAAAATGATAAATTAAATAACTGTATGCCTTATATTCATTGCCGTTATCATGTAAAAAAAACATGTCAACTCTCTTAGCTTTCACAAAGAAACTATAAATCAACCAACCTAAACAAACATGTAAGACGAGATTGAGATTCTCGTGGTTGATCGATTCCAATTGCTGAGCCGTACTTGTAGGAGGAAGTTGCAGGGGAAGGACGTTGCGGTTCGGAAAAGTAAATCATCTAGCTGTGGGTGTTTACCAGCAAAAGTTCAACAATTTTGCTGCTACGCCGTAAACTCTATGGCTGGAAAATACGAATACGAAAGCTAGAAGTAAACGGAGGTTTCGTTTATTTTATAAATTCCTCTACTCCACTGGGTAAGGTTCTCAAAGATGATGAACATACTAAGAAGAGCATTGTTTAACCTTCCGAGCTGTTGTTTGGTTGTCGATCCGCAAGTGCGGTAACGTTTGTTAACAGTTTGTTGTTTATTGTCTTCTCGAGATGGTGTTTCAAGTTATTTGCGTTTAGAAATTTCAATGCCTATAGCAATTGTGGTTTGAAAAACCTCTTGCGCAAAATCTTGTGTAGGACATTTTCAGAGATATATGGAATTAATTCATTTAGAAACACAAAATTGCAAACCATAGAACATTTTCCAGGAAGTTGCAGGAAAGGATCACATTATTTCAAAATGTTCAAATAATAGATCCATCTTGTGTCTTGGTTGTTGTTCCTAAATATCAAGCTCACAGAAAGCCATATCGTGTTTTGATTGCAGTGATTTTCGAGAAGAAAAGTTATACCATCCTTTTCAAGATGGTGCTGGTAGCTTATGGTCTTATTCCACAAATTCCTTTTTTTCTTTTCGAAATTATATGAGAGAAAAATTACCAAAAAAAAATGTAAAATGTAGCCAAAAAAAAATCATGTTCTCAATTTTCTTTAATCCGTGCGATGAGAAGACCCGTTTTTGATCCTGTTATTTTATACTAACACCTTGAATGTGTACAGAATGTATCCATTGTTCATGATTAGATGTGCAATAGTGATTGATTGAAAATAATTAAACTGAGTGTTAATACCAATAAATTCCAACAATACCTTTCACATTCCAATGAGATGGATATCCGTTCCGAGTAGAACACTGAACTGATTCCCAAGAGTATTCTAGAGTCCACCTTTTTCCCCAAGCTGCCTCCTCGCAACTGTGCGCCGACAGCAATAAGTGAGAAGTGATTTATGATCCACGCATGAATTCAGATGCGAAAAGAATTTTGTTTTCCTTGGCCATAAACAAGCATAAACAGCATTATTGTGGTGTTCGGTGGAGGTCAAGAAACTGGCCCAACGTTTTGCTACGTTGATTGGCCGTCCGGTGGAGCGTGACGAGTGGGGCGATTTATTTTTCAACTGTTTTCTCGCTTTCTCCTTGCTGTTGCCCTATTAATTTCTCCGCCAGCGAAAAGTTCCATTACGCCTATTTAATCAGAAAAGCGGCGAGTGTGTATATGCGTTTAAGTTGAAAAGTCTCTTGAAGTTTTTACGATGAAACGAGACAAATAAAATTTCATATATGTCTCGTTAAAAGTGTTTTCACTTTTACAAAAAAAAAATTATTTCAAAATATGAGTTTATTTAAAAGATATTAGTTTATATTTGAAATTAAAACTGTTTTCCGATCATTCGAAAATTAATAGCAGAACATTAAAATAGTGAAGCTGTTATGTATTTCATTCCCTTAATTTACCTATTGAAAAGTACGAAATTAATACGCAAAATTGTAAACCCAACCAATCAACAAAATCTCAATACAACACTACAAACTAACACTCTCATCAGAAGCACACAAATGAGCAATTGCGCTGTTGGCACAGTGGATCATTCCACGCTTTCTCGCCCGCTGCAAAACGCCGTGTGTTGGACAAAACAATCAAGCGAACATGTTTGCGCTGCCTGCTCCATAATCAGTCAATAACGCGCCAAACCTTCAGCGGCCATCTTATAATTAACTAGTATGCACAGCCACGCTACGCACCACCGGCCGTACAAACAAAACCAGAAACCGATCCCGGCCCAAGGTTTCGTCCCGCAAGGCCGGCAAGAAACTCACGGCTCCCGGTGGACGAACAGGCAAACCCCTTGAGCTGACTGGCAGACGCGTAAGTAAACACGATAAGCAGCCCCGTGTGGGAGTGTGTGCGTTGTGTGTCTTCACTGGAGGCACTAATTCCGTCCGCCCGAACACCCGAACCGGGTGATCCTTCCCGTGCCCGGTTTCACAGACCTGCGGGGATCGAGGGAAATCGCGGATCGACCAACTCATTTGCTTGCGGATTGTGTACTCGACGGTGCTGTTTATCATCACCGAGTGGGTTGGGAAGGAGTAGAAAAGAACGACGATAAAATGGCCCTGGTTTGTTCGCCATCCAAAATGCACCGATCAGATGGGCAATAACGGGCGGCACGGGTTTTTGCGTTATTTTTAGCCCTCTTCACGCGATCTCCCCCGAGCGGCGGATGGTCGGATGGAGCGGAGCGGGTTTCTATCTCACGTTTTGCGATTGCCTGCGAACGCGATCCGCCACGCACACCAGGGCATTCTTTCGCAAGAGCATGTTCTTAGCTCGTTTTGGGAATTACAATGAATCTGACCAGCAAAGGTGGAATGTCTCGGAAAAAAAAACTAGACCGGTGGTACCCACGTGAAATGTCCCAACGGCGTCGCACGAGAAGTTCTGCTCGTTCTCGCCGGGACTGGGAAAGTGTGTGGCGCGTGTGGAAGAAAATGTGAATTTAAATGCTTCTCCCTCGGAATGAAACCTTTCGGGGGCACGAGTTGGGAAGGAAAAAACCCCCCCACAAAACAGCCGTGTGTCAGTCAGCGCATTGTTTTGCGCTTTATTTTGGGATTTATAAAGAACTGGCTGGCGTGGAGCAAACACACACCGTGTTGCTTTAGTGGCGACATTTATTTGACGAGCGATAAATCATATGCCAAAATTATCCTTGGAAATAAGTACGTTGGGGAGTGTTTTGAGATAAAAAAAAAATGTTCATATGAGCCAAATTTTGGCCGAAAACATGCAGCAAAACACACCACTGTGAGCGTGATCTCGCGAGATGCACGATCTCCACCACGATCGTTCACGGTAGTGGTGAGTTTTTCCGCACCGAAGCTAGACGTCGGTCTAGATTGTGGACGTGGTGCGTTGGGAGGTTCCGAGTGCGTGCGTCTTTTTTCGGATTTACTCTACACCCGACGAGGGACACGGCTGAAACCAGTGCTAACTATGTTGGGCAGTGTATTAAAACATGAGCATTTCTGTTCGGTAACACAAACGTAAAGCATCAAACAAGCGGAAGCTGCCCGAAATTACGCTATCAACAAATGTGAATGCCAAAGGCCAACACCGCGCACGGGATCGACTGTTGACAGAGCGTTCTAATTGAAATCGTACGCCATTTCCGGTGCCTGCGACACCGTGCGGTGGGTGGGAAAGCCGTCCCCCCCCCCTCTCGGATGACAATAGTTGCGTGTCACCGGTTTGTCTACGAGAATCCGGCTCAAAATTAAGGCACCTTCCACATCCGGCGGCCGCCCGGACTCCACCCGGCCCAGAATGTGCGCATTTCCACAATGATTATTTTTCGGTCGGCTTTGTTGTGCGTTCGTTGTTTGTGTGCGAAACCGTTCGCGCTTCGCGTAGCACAAACAGTGAATCTGCGTACGCTTGCGAGTGCTCCCGGGGCGGTGCGGTAGGCCAAGTGGCAACCCTAGTGCAGCCGTGTTGGTGGTGGCGGATGGTGGTCGAGGATGTGTGTAAAACAATTAAATTTTCATGCTCGTGATGTGCTGTGATGTGGAAATCGGATGCCCTGCCCAGCGAAACCCCACGGTGCGGTTTGTGTGGAGCGTGAAAACAAAAGCGTGAAAACGGTTGCATATTTTAGCAACGAATTAAAACGAGAAAAACACAAACCCGAAACCAACCCCGTGCAACAAGCGGTGGGAAACGGGTTGGGCGCGAACGGGCACCAGCAAAACAAAGTGTGCGTAGCGTGGGCGAACGCCTGGAAAAACTGCGCGCCGGGTAAATGCACCCACACCCACACACGTGATCGTCGATTTTCTCCACTTCATGACTTGTGAAATTGTGCGGATGCGGGTGGGCGGAATCAAACGCGAAGTGGCGAGGAGAGTGTGAGCAAAACCGGGGGAGGGGGCCGTCGGTTGGCCAGGAAGGATTCGAACGCGTTTCGCTTCCTGCTTCCTGCTTTCTACCATCGTACACCCGAAAGGGCCATTTGCACCGGTGAAGTTAATACGTTTAATGCTTCATTAAACAAACTGCTGTGATTGCTGTGCGCGTGATTTTTGTTTTTTTTTTGTTGAAAGCCACAGCGGTGTTATTATTGTCTGCCTGGTGCCTGGGCACCATTCGTGGGGCGGAAATCAAACCCGCAGCCGGGTTTACCACCAACCGAACCGGAACGGTACGTCGCTGGTTGCCACAAACTTTGTGATAGCTTCACCACCACCATGACCACCAGAGGGATTAGGAGAAAAAAGTCGTACCTGGCGGAGATCAAGGTGGCCGTCATCGGGGCACCGTGTGTTGGGAAGAGTGGTAAGTGTGTTTGGTCGCGTTTGGGTGCCGCGAAGAATGTTGATTTTTCTTGTGGAACGAAAAATAGTGGCGAAAGAGTAGTGATTCAACATTTCATTGAGCTCTTAGAATCCCTTAAAATGCGTTATACTCCTTAAAACTTTTTTCAATCTTCACTTGGAAACTCTTGTAGCTGTCGGTAATAATAATTATTTAAAAATAATAATTAATTCAGACTTTTTTATGTGTTTTGTTACTTTAAAATCATGTGAGTTTATAATAACTTCTAGGAGTGGAAATATGTGGCTTAAGAATTATTGAACCATGTTTGATTGCCAAAAAAAAACTTTTAATAATAACAACTTTGTTTTTCGTACTAGTCAGTTTGGTATTCTGACATTCAACAATGTATTTTTTCTATTTATAATATTCCTATGCACTATGTGAGCCACCAAACAGCTTTGTTTTTCAAACGAATCTGTCCGCCTGAAGCATCTAGCTACCTGTTAGATTTCTTCTACTACCATCACGATTTTGTCACCGTCAGGACTTTATGATAACAAAGAACAACTTGATCCGTCTTACAACCATTAAAAACAAATGCGAATCGCTGACGTCCGCACACGGGCCAAGAATAACCGAAAAGGTCTTCCATTTCCACACCCTCGTCCGGAGCGAATCACAAATAGCTCTATTATATCCTCCGTTGACCGTAACTACACAATAATCCCAAGTGCGTCATGACACTCGAAACTCAGCTAGTATCAATTTAAATTCCATTTCTGTTACGGTCAAGCAACGACGCTCACTCATCGGGCGATAAATGACGAAGCAGGACAAGATGTGATGCTCCTTTCCTCCAGGCTAGGGAACCATTAAGCAGCTGCTCGCGTTACCTGCGCTGGATGGCGTAATTTATTTGCTAATAATCCGCGCCCACGTCTGTCGCCTGTTTTGCGTACGTAAGCAATGCGCGACAAGCAAGACAACCGTGTCTTAGCCGTTCACCGTGGTGGTCGTGAAATTAGTTCATCGTGCAAGTGTCATCATGCTCACGAATCCCGTCAATTACTGTCTCCACGGCCGGTTTGCCGGTGTGTTTTTCTGCTTCGATTTTCTTTGCGAAACCGTTCGTCTAGCTTAAGGTGTCAGCAAAGGATACACTTGCTGTGGTATTCTCTCGCTCTCATTTTCAACCTCTCTTTCACTCTCTCTTTTTCTTCTCCACGCCATCAGTATCTGTAAATCATCTTTTCTGGTGCAAATGAGACGGAATGATGTACAGAAAGAAAACCGAGCGCTGAAATATGCGACCGTCTCGCAAACGCAACGCGAACAATAGCGATAACCCAGACTGACCTAGGATTTCCATCACCACCTTCGGGATGAATCCGAATCCGTTCGACAACCGCGTTCGAGGTAACGCACCCTGTCACTCCATCGTTCACGGCCATTTTTCCGCCGCTTTCCACGCGCCCCTCGCCGCGTTGCCCCCACGGTTTGCGTTTCAATGTCCGAAAATATCGTTCACCTACACCACCACCACCACCACGAGATCGACCGGTTGAAATGAAGCAGGGTTGTTTCGGGAAGGTGCAACATAAAACGAACCACCCGGCCGTGTAGGTGAACTCCGGTCCGAAGTGGTTATTTCGTTCGTTCACATGGAAGACTAATTTTAGCGTTGCGTCGATCGACGAATGGAACGATCGGTGCCAGTCAGTGTTTGGGTGCTGTTTGTTGACACCCGGTTCACGAGGCGAATGGTTTTGAAACGCATAAAAAAAACTATGACATGACAACCAATTGGCACGTCAGGAATGGCATAAATAATGTCCGGTTAAGGAGCGTTCCGGAGAAAAAAGAAACCAGCATCGGCTCTAATGTTTACTGGAATGGGTGTCATCGTTTTTCACCTCATCTCAAAAATCGTTTGAATCTTGTAAATTTCTTCCACATCGTAAAGGGTCATCGGTGCCGTTCGGTGGGAAACGTAATAATCTCACAGTGTGCCCTTTTTTATAACCCAACCAAGTGGTAGGAGACATCTGGATTGACAAATTTATGATGTACCACACTAAATGATCTGTTTATTGACGGTTGGTTGTTGAGCATCGTACGAGTATGGAAGATTGCAGCAGCACCGGCCCTGGCACGCAAACAATTGCCACCGAAACATGTGTCGTCGCTAGTCCGGCAGATAATTTGATATTCATTTTACAACCGAATATACATCAACACAAGCGCCGGGTGTATGGGCGAGTTTTTGGGAGCTATACTTCATCGTAATTATCCCTTTTTCTAGACACGGCTGGAGTTGGAAGGTCCAGTGGTTTCAAATTTCCTTTCAATTTAACGAACGAACTCGCATGTTTATGGCGGCACCAAAAGCAGATGATTTCACACTCTATAAAACGGCCATCAACCTTCAACACTGGCTGGTTCCAGGGATGTGCTGACAAGGAACCGTATGCAATGGTCTCATACGATATCGTGTGCTCAGTCATTTGTGCATGTCAGCTTGAGGGGTTTGTTTTGCTCATTGAACAGGAACGAAACGTCTATGCCGCTGCCAGAACCGAAGCTAATGACGAATGAGCTCAACAGCTGCACGTGTGGTCCGCTGTTAATTTAACGCTTCTTTCAGCATTATGAAGCCGTGCACCTGCCGACAGGGTGATTCATGTCGTGAATGGTAGGGTTTTATTCGAGTGTGTGTTTATAATTTTTCACCAACCGATGTAACACGGGTAACATGGAATGTGTAAATCAACCGTAATCAAGCACATTCACGAACATGTTTAGAAATCGTAAAGGAAGGACATAAATGAGCGCAGAAAGTTTACGTCATTTGGTTTGAAAAATAGTTGTTTATGATTTTTCGATCCGGATTATATACCAAAAGCAAGGACAAATGAAATGAATTTCAAAAAAAGGTATATGTAAAATAACACAGAAAATGAAGAATATATGAAAAAAAAGATACTACATCAACTAATCTTCTTGTAAAAATTCAAAGCACTCCAATATCAAGCGCCTTCCTAGGCGATGCGATATTGCTTGATAATTGCAAATGAAGCTGAAGCAAACATTGAATTGAAGATTCAAATATAGGAAAACAAACGCCAAAAATCGGGAACAAAAACTCACCGACCGTTGGTAAACAGGCTTAGCTTCGCTTTTCTACGAAATGCACAAAATCACCACGCGCCGTTTTGTACGTCCGTGTGTCGAGCAGCTCGATCGAAGTATTTGCCTAGCAGCACGAAGACAAACAAATCATACTCAATTGACTCGCCGGCTGAACTTCATTCCACCAGGTCCGTCAGCGGCCGTTGCGATGGTATGGAATTCGGGTGCTTTTTTAGTCGTTTGGCTTCGTGTTGGCTTTGCTCACTGCCTTACCAATTTCGCTAGTGGCTGTGTTACCGGTAATTGGCTCATTGAATTATGCTAACCGTATCCGGCGCCGGTGCCTTTGCCAGCTCAGCCGAAAGATCTTAGGGTAAATAAAACGTACCTAGATGAGTACGAGCGTGTGCCCGACTGGGCTGAGTGCGAAATTTTTCAGGGTGATAGGAAAAAATGTAGTGGAATCTTCATATCTCACGGTAAGCAAGCGAGTTTTTGCCTCATCTGAAGTTGATTGGAGGAATGAAAATTAGTTAAATAAAGACTAATGCGAACTGTTTAATCAAAATACTCTTCTTATCCTCATGCAACGTTTGACGTTCCGTGAGATGTTTATGAACTAAGCTTCTGTTAAGAGCAGAACTAAATAATTTCACAGAAAACATTAAACACCGATTACCACGAACTTTGGTTTCCATCTTTTCTAAGAACACATTACCAATTTTCCACCTTATCTTTCCAGCGTTAACGGTACGTTTTCTGACAAAGCGTTACATCGGCGAGTACGACCATCAGGCCGGTAACTATCGTCCCACGCCAACCTGCACCCCCTGCACTCTGGAAGATCGTTAAATTTCTCCCATTTTTTCTCTCCCGCTTCATTTCTGCACTTTTGACACATTTCCGATCCGATGGGATGCACCTGTGTCCGACTGTGATGCCCGTGCCGTTGTGCTTGCTGCCGACAGAGAACCGACACAAGTATGAAATAATGGTCGACGGTGAGGCGGTCCTGTGCGAGATTTGGGATACGTGTCCGAAGGTAAGGCAGATTGATGTGATGCAGATGGTTTGCAGCTGGGATTGAAATTTGACATAAGAAACACTCGCTGCTACACCGTTCCGTTCCGGTGGTTCGTACAAAGGAGTTATCAAACGGGGGCTAGAATTATGGCTGACAGCAGCGATGGACCGCATGGACAGTTACCACGGCCACTGTGTGGGCTGTCAATCTCGTGCTCAGCTCCCTTAGCTGAATTTCACCGAAAATCTTCCTAAAAGCTTCCACGAAGATGAACCGTCGGTGGGAAACTACCGGCTAGTTATCGAATTGGCAATTAGGGCACAGATTGATGGAAACGATAATTACACTCTCGAGTACACTCAGACAGACAATGGCAGAAGGAGACGATGGGTAGAGCAGTTGATACGGGACTGATGCTTATAGATGCTCTAAGTTAGTTCTACCGTTTAAATGATGTGGCCTTCCATCGGAATACTATCATGATGATGCTTGAGAATCTTGAGAATCCACTTCGACCTGATTAGGTGGCGTATTTTGGTTTACAATAAGTGTAAGAAAAAATAAATCTAAAACTTTACATAATTTTATACAGTGCTGCATTTCACCTGACCTTTTATTTATTGATCATTTTGCGATTGATATACTCACCCGATTGTCTTGTTACTCCTTTTTAGATCGAAGAAAATACCGAAGCAGTATCACTCACGGCGGGTTCCGAGGCGGTCCAGTGGGCGGACGGGCTGCTGCTCGTCTACTCGATCACCGATCGCGACTCGTTCAACTACATACGCAAGGCGAAGGAGGAGCTGGCCGGTGATACGCCCGTCGCGCTTGTCGGCAACAAGGTCGACATGGTGCACCTGCGGCAGGTCAGCACGGACGAGGGCGACATCCTAGCGAAGGACTTCGAGTGCAAGTTCTTTGAGATATCGGCCGCCGAGCACGTGTACCAGGTGGCGGAAGCATTCCTTGAGCTGTGCCGGGAGGTGTTGACGTCGAAGCGAAAATCGAAGCAAAGCTTCATCGACAAGATCGACCGGATGCTGAGCGGTTCGCGAACCTACAACCGGGGCAAGAGTGATAGCATATCGCCCAAGGAATGACCATGCGAACGAACGTGTTCACCGTCGGCTGTGTATGGTTTAATGCAACATTTTTCTCTTCAACGTATGCCGCAAATTGTGCCATGAAATGTTGGTGAATAAATCCGTGTTAACAAGTAATGCTGGTGCAGTGTTGATAAAATCCTTTGTTGTTTAAAAAAAAATTAATAAAAAAGGATCAGGAAGCTGCACTACAAAAGGCGTCAGATTCCGCACGAATTCGATCCTGAGAAGGTTTCCGGTCCAAAGCAATCATCCGGTTATGCAAAAATCTATTTTTTTTTTCTATTGTACTGCCTCTGGTAAAGTTTGTCTATTTTTGCCCCACGTAAAGCTTCACACCTTTATAATTCAACTATGCCCGTCGATGGAGGAGCCTGGTGGCTGATGATTTTCCGCACCCTCCGCTAATAATACCACCTGTGTTGACCGGCCGCGGGATTTTTTTCCAACAAAGCCACTATAAAAAGAAGCGTGACCAAGTCGCACCATCGACACGAAAGTCCAATCAATTGGAGCCACGATTTGAACGCTCACGCGTTTGATTCACTCAAGTGGAAATTGTATCGCGCGTTGGCTATATTTTTGGCGATGGCAGTGGTGAAGAATATTTTTATGAACCATTTTCGCACGTTTGCATCACACCGAAACGAGCTTTAAACTGATGTTCACGTCGAGCGAGTGCTCGATATTTATGACGCTATTTTTGCGACCCCGCGGTGGGGTGAACTTTGAAAGGGGAAATGAAAAAAAAAGCAACAAACAACCACATGCACGGCAATTTTCGGTTTCGGTGCTGCACTACCGCACTAGCAGCATTTTCAACCTCATCAATCTGATGCGGACTTAAACCCGGCACCATAGCACTGGTGAGTTGCAGTTGAGGCAATTTCGGAGCCTGCCAAATGGGCGAAACTTCGATTGAAGTTTCCGTTTGAAATGGGGTGGAAGTATTGAATAATTTATAGACTGCGTCTCACAGCAATATAAATTGCGTGTAGTATTTTGATTGGATGCGGTTCTGGCTTCAGTGGCTGGAAAAGAGAGAAACGATAGCAAAGCAAACATTTTCCCATTGTGTATCGGATACTTAACGAGTAATATCTATTATGTTTCGCTGTGAAACCTACGGAAGTACGGAATCCAATGCAATTATACTTAAATTCAAATATCGAAAAATTTTCGTTGAGAAGCTAACAACATAAAAAACAACAACTTTCATATTTTTATCTCATCGACCAACATGGCTACATAGTTTACTACTTATTTATTAGTTTTAATCAATTGTTATCGCGTACATGGCAACATTGAACATTTGTTCACACACAAATCGGTAATATTTTAACAACTGTAACATATCTTGATCTAGACAAACATCGACCGTTAATGATACAAAACTGTAATTGCCAAAACATGCATTCAAAACGTTAATTTCCAAACGGGTGTAAAATCGTAAAATTGATTACACTGCTACGATAAGCCTGGTGATGGTAAACAGCTGGCGAGTAGGTGTATCAAATAACACAAAATCAATTTATTGCCCAACCACGGTAGCGTCTATGAACGAACTAGTTCGAGAGGCATTGTTTTGTTTTGTTTTTTTTTTTGGCACAAACCCCGTTAGAGGGGTTTGCTTTTTTGCACTTTGTTTATCCGGCAAGCACACGTAGTAAATTTAATTATGTTGATCTGGGCAATTATCGGGTATCACTAGTTGGGGCTTTATTTTAATGAAACATGTGCTGTCCTTTTCGACATGTTTCATAATTGATGCGAGGTTGTTACATTAAATCTATTACCCGATGAAAAAAAAACACACACACAATTTGAAATGAGCTTTGTTCTAACAACAAAACGGACCGTATGATCATGGCATGATGTCTAATTAATGTATTATATTTCGAATTTATTTTTATCTAATTGTGAATAAATTTACTACGGTACCTTGTCAGAGAACATAATCTATTGAATTCTACAAAACCTACTATCAACAAAGGAATCCTGTGGAATAAAGTGTCAAAGTAGCCATTGGAAAGAAATATGATGCCGTTGCTTTATTTACATGTATTCAAATAACTTGATGATGAGCTGCACTAATAAGCTTAAAATGTTCAATAATTTTTTAAAGTAGGTTCAAAGTTCAGTGTTGATTTAAGCAACTAAGTCAGGCTATTTACTTTAAATTTTAAAATATCTATAACACAACTAATGGGTCGTTTAATTTATCGAAAATTCATGGCCGCTAATGTCAGATGGTAACTGGAACTATTATTTCACATGTCCTACACCCGGAGGTTGACCCGGAGGTTGCCAAATGGTGCTAAAATACAGCAAACCGAAAGATCCCAATCTCGACCGAACGCCGAGCTGAGTGTACGAACATCTAGAAAGCACCCACACGGGTAAACGATTGATGAAGGCTATAAATGGGGATTTTTTTTAAATTTCATATCAAAACCATTATGACCGTTGTTCCGGCTCCCGGACCAGAATGTTATCCTTTTTCCCCAACGATTACTGGACCTAATGCAACTACCGTGAAAAAAATGTTTTCAATTCAACGTTTGTAAGCTAAAAATATTGCAACATCAAGTCGATACTGGAGGATGAGATGAAAATTTCGTAGATGCTGGGCTTAAGCAGACCATCGCGATGATGGGTTTGTATCTAATCGCGTTAACAGGTAGCATCGAACGCATTTGAGTATTTGGATAAAGTTGATCATTAATGACAAAGCGGATATTACGTTCGAATTGTAAATAAGATCATTACCCACCTGTAAAATTGATGCATTTATTGACGGGAAAGTCTAATATAAGATTTAAAGCGAGAAAAATTTCACCAACATACGATCGTGACACGTCATTTCGACGCTAACTGAGAAAATCACTCTGAATCCAATCGATCACATACACAAACATACACACCCACTTAAACAACTAGCGCACATGTGTTCATCGCATGTTTTCCCAGCCGGTAGACGTCGGCGGAAGAATGATTGCGCAGCATTCGCTGCAAATAAATATGTTAAACGTCACCTGCTTTGACAGACGACTAAAAGGCTTCCCTTCGGTATCCCTTCGGAGTAACCGCAGCGGCGCCTAACGTGATGGCACCGTAGCGGTGGTACACGCCCCCTCCTCCCCGCGCCCCTTTCGTCTGACAGTTAGTTTTGGAAGGAAAATTTATGTGTCAATCTTCATTTCGAATTGCATGTGCTTCAGGGCGGTTGCATGTGCACCGGGGAGGATTGATATGTTCTAGTGGGGCGGTCGGTTGGGTGGTTGGCTGTTTGCCAGCAGCTTCCGGAAGCGGTTTGCTAGCATGCAAACCCACCGAACCCACCGGCTCCGGTTCGTTACTATCCCGCTATTGATGGATTGGGATGGATTTCGTGAATGGTTGCCAAATGAACAGGCTGCAAATTTGTTTCCCCTGTTTTTTTTTGTTTTGTTTTTATATTTCGCCATTCAGACTTTGGTGGCACGGTTGAGGTTTGTAATCTCATTCGTTTCTTGTCGCTGGTTAGCAAGACTGTTACAAATTTACAGCAGTTAGCAACAACTTTTGGCACCGATGGTTTGAACAGAAACAGAAACATCTATCGATGTTTGTTTCCCTTCCAATATTCATGCTAAATTTATTCCATGCACAAAACATCCCAACACTGCAGTTGAGCAAAGCAGATCGAAAAAATGTGCTAGCGAAAAAAAATCACCACGAAATAAACAGATTCTATTGAACTTTGTTTGCAATACAAAAAAAACACACACTTCTGTGGTTTTGGCAATGTCAATCCATGCAGTCGAAGCTGTTTCTTCAAAAAAGCTTTCCGCAGATCAATTTTTCCAATGCGAAAACTTTTCTACATTTCTTTTTTGCGATACACCTACACGTTCCAGAAACCAAAAGATGAGCTAAAAAGTCGCACCATCTTCACTAGCAGACGCAGTGCTTCGAGGATGGACAAAAAATGAAGATGCTGCGTCAAAGTTTCATTATTTTTCACCCCACGGCAACGCCTGCTTTTAATGATGCGTACCGGTATGTTTTTTAATGGTGTTTACTTTACTTATTTTTATTTTTTTGATACAAATAACACCGAAAAGCAATTATGTTCTAATTTTACACTAGTCGCGAGGCACGTTTCCGGTAAGCAACACGGTTTAATGGGGTGTGGATTGCAAAAAAAAAAATCCCCGTTGTGTTGGCAACTTACGCGGTGATAAAGTTACCGACACCAGTGTCCATCGTAGTTCTGCCTCCACACGGCGCGTTTGAACAAGATTAACTGCGCTTTCATCTTTGAAGTGACAGAACGAAACGAGAAGATCCCTCGTAGAGTCCGGTTGAAGGTAATTTCACACCGAGCTGGATGTGCTGGCTGGCATCAACCGGTGTCAGAAGCGGTGTCCACAACTTCGGTGTCAGCCGGTAGGTGTTGTGTCACCAACGTTTTCTGAGCCGCGAAACATGCGCCCTGCTTTGTACGACGCTGACAAAAGCGATGTTTATCTACCGAACTTTGTACTTTTAAAAGTTTCGTTCGACGTTCGTCGGGTGGAGCTGAGTGGGGTGGGGGAAAAGCGAGCGTGCAAGTCTGGACAAGAGTTCATATTTGCTGATATTTTTGCTGAAAGGTAAGTTCATGTTTCGGGGAGCAAAACTTGCGCCAACGACGGCGACGGCGAAGCGAGAAGTAACAACAGCGTGAGAAATGGTTTAATGGCTGACGTTGAAAAGCACTCAATGGGAGAGGAACTTTATCCGCGGTTGTGTTGTGTGCAGCGCTCAATAAAACCGGGAACACAACTGAGTGATGGGATATTTGCTACTGGATTGGAGAAGAAAAGGATTTGGTGGCGAGAGGTAGAAAGTTTTTCTTATTATTAAAATCTGTTTAAGATCAGCCAGGTACAAAGTGTTACTAGTGGAAATATTCCAGAATGAACAATTATAAT
>JXWZ01001809.1:0-33927 GCA_000956215.1 Anopheles farauti No. 4 | reverse complement strand
ATTGGTGAGGTGAAGAAAATAAACTTGCAGCTGTGCTGTAGGAAAACCCGATCAATTAGATCGCTACTGCTGAATGGCGTAAACGTAACGCTTGGAAGGTATTTGACCGGGCAAGTATGCCGACGGTTAAGGTGCTTCGTTGTAATTGCTGTGCGTGTAGAAAGATTCCCTTTAATATCCATATTATTGATTTGGGATTTTTGGGCAACTTTTGCATGTACTTCTTTTAAACATTTAATAACTTATTATTAATAAATTTAGCTATTTAGTAAATTCCATTTTACGATATTCAATTCCATTTGTGGATCTAGTATATAGTTGTAAAGAATCTTATCCAATCTATAAGATTGGATTCTAAATCTAATTGTAAATCTAATCTAATATCTAATTATCTACAATCATAGTCTATGTCTATGGCTATCAATGATCCACACAAAGACATTCCTTGTTGACTAAATCGTTTGTTTCAAAATAACCCTTTAATTTTTTTAATTTTTTGAAGGACCATATTGTGTTGATGTAAAAGTGATCGTAGATATTTTTATGTTAGTAAAATGCACGTCTTCTGCACAACAATGGCTTAGAGTGAACAAAATTTAGTTTTTGAATAAGTTTGACCAATACCCATTTTTGTTAGAAGATTATCAATTCCAACTCGTTATAAACAATATTTTTAAAGCTATTTACTTTAATTATGTACATTTTCACTTCAGATTGGGTCTATAATTCCTTCCTTTTCCATGCTGTTCAGTTTATGGTATTGAAATTCCTCGTTTTACATTGATTTGAACTATTATCTTATTTATTCTTCGTACAATACATTTACTTATTTACTGGAAGATGGTGTCATGTAAGCCAAAAAACATTATACTTAAAAAAGTATTATCCTGATACAATAAATTATCTCACTCGTTTTTGCACTTGTAGCTTAAATTATTGCTATACCCCACTTGAAAATGGTGCAATGTTGCTCAGAAAATAGTATATTTTTTTCTGACCACTCCACATCTGCACAACACTGTAGCAGTGGCATCAAGCAAATTTGTGACGTCACAAGATGCCGGTTGAGTGAGTAGCTTCAAACCGCTGAATTGGCTCCGGTTTAACTGTGGCTTATTCGTGATCACCAACACATGCGCAACCGTGTATACCCGGCATGACGACTTGGTTCCGCGCGTTGGATTTCCCTCTCTGGCTCTCTCTCTGTTTCGCTATCTCTTTCTCTCATTTGTGATTTTACTAACGCAATCGCGACCTTGCCGGCACAGGTAAATAGACGGTGCGGCTGGAGAACTGGAGAATTTTGAACGTTGCTCACGATCACTCAGGCAAAACGTTTCTTCAGTCAGAGGTTCAGCATCGTCGAACGTCACTGAAATGGAAATTATGCCTGTTATGCTTGTCCGGTTTGGAAGATCACGCAAATAATTAGCATATTTTAAACATTGATCTCGTTTCGAATCGGGTATGAAAGGCGAGAAAGCATTTTTCGTTTATTTGTCGAATGACGAAACGGGCGAGATTCGAAAAAGTATGTTATCTAATACTTTTCTAATGGCTCACTTATTTTGGAATAATATCTAATGGCTCACTTATTCTGGAATACTTGTTTTGGTTTAATAACATGAAGGTTATGATGAAAATTTGTTGGAAGAGTGTGAGGTCTTTTTTCATTCTTTAAACAAAATATTTGTTTTTATACAAAAAAAATGAAACTCGTTTTTACTTTGCTTGCAACATATCTTTATGTGGATTTAAGCTTTGTGGCATTCAACAAATGTTATATTTTTAAATCTTCTTCTTTTGAATGTATATGAAAGCAAACTACACTTACTTGATATAAACATTATGATTTTTTTGTGCTCATTACAGCAATATGACATGCACCTTATCAGACACTTGCTCAATATCTCACGCTGTTAACCGTTTGTCATTGACCATTTTCCTGTTCTATCCAATAAGTCTTGTACCCCATACTTAGTAATAGGAACCAGCCACAACGAATGCTCGAGCATTCTCTCCGGTCGGGTTTAAGGGTATATGCTCGTTCGCTCATGTTTACCTTTTGTGGCGAGTTTGACAAGCGGTACGCATTAGGGCATGGGAAATAGCCTCCAAAAATGTGCAGAGGTCTTGAAATGCCCTCAGACGTGACCGTTTCAAGCCCTTTGGTGGGTTGATCAGCAGCGATCTCTAAATTCACTTCGTGTACCTGTGCAGTACCGACCAGTCTAGCCGAAAAAGAGACGTTCGGTCGGAAGGTAATTTGTTGTTATTGATTTCAACCCGCCCGTAGCATAAGACACCGCGGCGAGGCTTTGTTATGTAAATTACCCATCATTAGTGAACGCATCTTGCAAGCTAAAGTATACTCGGATCAGGTAGAATGTAACAGGTTCTGAAACGTGCCGAATTTTAATGTTTGATGTACGATTCCAAAGATTTCTAAAGCATAGAAATCACTACTTAGTTGATTACTAATTACTCTAATGTTCAATTACTACTTCCCCTTTGACAGCTCTATACAGTCGCCTGCGTCACAGCAGCTCTCAGCTTGTTTGTAAACAAAACAAACCAAACCAAAACAATTGAATAAAACATTGCACGCATGCAGGTATGCCTTATCCAATGGGCGGAATACTGGTTGGGGTACAGAAATCCCACAGTTTCTCACATTCTCTCGCATACGATCGCACGCTAGACAAAAAGAGCGGACCGATCCGACGGGTTTGGTTCTGTGCGTGCGTTGCTCTGTCCCACACGATCCGGTGTGTCCCGCAGTGGCGTTGTATTGGTGAGGGAATGCCACGATCGTCATTATCCACGACAGTGTATCACTCCTGGCAAGCGGCCAACTATAGCGCCCGTCGGGTTACAGTTAAGGTTGTTGCATCCGACAGAGCGGTTGAGTGTGAGAAGCCGCACAGCTGACTGGCTGGTTGGTTGGGTTAGAGCTAACAGCGTCCCAGTGCGAGTGTGGCGAAGATTGTATTGTGATCGTGTTGTTGCCGAAAATTTACGTGTAGGTGCTAGGTGAGCGTAAATTGTGCAGGCGTCGTGGCTTTGTAGCCGGATGTTATGAAAATAAGCAGTTACCAGACACGATAAACAATTCTTAAGCAGTGAACAGAAAGCAGTGTAAGACATTTGTGAAAGTGTTTACGAAAAATGGGACAACGCTCGATTAAACATTTAGCGAACGCGAATGGCGCTTACGTCAGCTTTATTCGCCTTCGTTTTGGCTGCAGCGAATTGTGGAAGTGATGTGAACATTGTGGGAAGAAACAGAAAATCCCCTAAAACGGCGCGCAAGCGTTAAGATGCGATTGTCTCTTCCTGTTCGGCACTTGCCTCGCACGATCGTTTCAGCAGTAAAAAAACAACGTATCCATAAAAGACCTGTGGTGAAGCAAGTTATTTCCGACAATATTTCGTTTTTCGCAGCTCGTAGCCAAACTTTGAGGTTAAGATTTAAGATGTTTTGGGATTTCCAGGAGAAACCCGCCCGTAATGATTTCGCCCTCACCGTTTTTTTTTTGACACGATAGTCATAATAGACGAAGCCGCAGATATTCTCCTGCAACCAACACCCTACGAGATGACTAAGTGCTAACGTTGATCTCCGTCATCTGGAAAACATTTCAAGTATTTTGTGCTAAAGACACTCTGTCGGCTTTGCGTGCCGGAACCTGCGTTGGTGAGTCGTATTTTCTTCCACCCACCTATACCCACGAGATCTCGAACGAATCTCTTTTGCGTCTCCGCCTGCGTTCATCAATGGATGCGGTTGTCTTTGGTGGGCAAATACATTCCGAAATCAAGCTCTACCGTGACGAGATACGTAAGTGCATCGCTTAGTCAGCGAACCAAACCTTTATCATGCGTCCATACCTTATTGACTACGGCAGCTATCGCGAGGTTGTCATGCATTTGTGAGATGAGGTCGAGTTGCGATGACCGACTTGCAAACTGGGCATGGATGGTTCTAGAGCAAATACGATCGAAATGTTGATCCGTTAGCAACAACAACCCACCAGCAATTAAGCATTTAATTTCGAAGACTCTTGGTCAATAGCTCAATGCCTGGAATATATTTCGTAGCCATTCTCAGTCCAGCGCAAGTTGCTTTCAACAAGCGAATTATCGTGTTTCCGGTCCCGTTGAAAGAGGATAGTTTCACGGTCAAAGTGCTAAAAAAAAATCTAAATGCCCTAGCCGAGCCCTTGTTTGTATCGTGCCCACGTTTTGACGCAGGGAGATAGAAGCCTAGAAGAGGATAGGTTAGGTGTTTTGTTAGCGTTTCGTTTTTGTTTAGCCCTGCCAGGGGCCTTCACTATTGTACTATTTGTGGGCCTTGTGCTCCCAAACACTGATGACATCACCGATTCCGGCTATGGGCAACTCTTTTCGTCACATGAAGCATTAGTAAGCAGTTAAATATGTAGTTGCGTTGCATTGTTAAGCGATGAGTAAATCTGTGCTCATGGCTCACCGCCGGCTCTCCGTAATTGCTTTAAAGTATCTATGGAGATCACTTTTTGCATCTTAATCATCGTTTGAAGCGATGGATACGAGGGAGGATGGCAACAGGGCGTCATCAAAGAAATTAGAATTCGATGAAGTTCGTTTTTATCTTTTAAACTTTGTAAAAAAAAACCAAGAAAAAATTCACCCACTGTTCCCCCTAGGTGCGTATTATTAATATAAACAAGTAAATATATCCAATTATATTTCTACATTTACAATATGTGTTTACAATATATATACATTTATAATATGTGTAAATGTAGTAAATGTCTACAGCATTTTATCACGCATAGTTTACAAACACGTTGACATAAGCAACGCGGTGCCCATATCAAATTGTTACCGTTAGTACCGTTGCGCCGTGTGTTGAGACAAAATGGTTTATAATGGTGGTTACGCTCAGCAAACACAAACAGAGCACTGCCCGGTAAGCCTAATCAGAAATAGTTCCTAGTTGCCATACGTTGCCGGTATTACCAATTTAAAATTGTAATTAACGTCTAAGCAGTCAGTCAGCGGCTTCGTGCTAAATAGTGGCGTTGATTTCATAGGCCAGCTCGAAGTACGGTTGAGAGCAGAACACGTAAAAAAAAATGGTGCAAAATATATGGTTTTATAGGTTCAAATATTATTCGAAGTTTGAATTACACTGTACCAAACCTTATTATTATTTTAAAGAAATATTGTCGGAAATTATCAAACGATAGTAATCGGAAACTACAAATATGTCAGTTCCGCGCTCATGTTTGTTATTCTAATCGAAATCGAAAACAGTTCTAGTGTGCGGTGCCTTTAAGAATACATACGTAGCAGTGCGGTGCCAAATCGCGTCATAAGTGCCGCAAAACTCCAACGTTCGCGTTCTCAGTGTGAATCGACTCTTGCCGGCATCAAGATGGACGAGGAAGCGATGTGGAAAGGTTTCTACGATAAGATCCAGGAGCAAAAGCAGAAAGCACCGACCGAACATCAGTCCATGTACGTATACACGATATGTCCTGATAAATGAATGTGGTGATAAACGACCAGTTTGCCATTCTCACATTAGCAGTTCGGTGCGATCCACCAAAATGGATCGAGCGGTTGATTGGGAGATGAAATTTCAAGTTGTGTGTAAAAATGTTTCAGGCTTTGGTGAACGAAATCTTTACCAAAAAGTCGTTAAAATTGTGTTAAACTCTCGAAAGTGAGTCCTCAAGAATGTTATTCGCCCGACCCCTCACTGTGAATATGTCAGTGTGTATTGTAAAAAATAGGCACATGCGCAGTGCAATGTTTTCATTGCGTTCTATACTTCTATGACAAGTGACATCATATTTTTAATTCATGTTAAATTCAAGTGCATTTCAAATTGCTTCAATGTTGGGCACATTTTATGTCCACGCTTATATAACGTACCAGATGTCGATTAAACAATCGATCATAGCCTCACTGGACGTACCCGACCCTAGATAAATACTAAGAAAATTGATTATTTCCGTAATTTTGTCCCGATGGTGATCGTAGCACGGGGTTTGATCGTTGCAACTGTTCCGCAAGCACACCGTCTCAAGTTCATCGTTAAGATCAGATGATAACCTGGTTCTTACAGACGTACGTAATTCATCAGTTAGGTGTGTGTTGGTGTTACAAGCGCATTATTTGTCGCGAAGCTTGCCGAACACAATCACAGTACAACACCTATTACCGAGCTAGATGTAGACTTGATAGCAAATGCTTTTTCAAATGAATATCAACTAGCGTTGTTACTTTTTTATTATCAGTTTGTGATACTATCTTTTCATGGTGGTACTTACATGCTTATTTGGGGATCGTAAGTGGTACAAAAGTATAGGGCACTTAATTTACTTAAAAATTTGGAATGCTTATTTAAGAATGATTAAGCATTTACTAAAAATGTGAGTTTTTTTTTTCGTAGCAAAGTCAAAAAGTATCGTTGACGAAAAACTATGAAACATGTGACCTGATGCAATGTTTATCTTTGTGCACCACAAATGCTCAGAAAATGCACTTTATTTTTTAAGGAAATATTTCCAAAGGAATGTGTACAGGTTAAAGATCCTTAAATCATAAAATTTGGTGTTATTGTTGATTTTTGCAAAATACGAAATGCCAAACAAATAATACTATCAGTTTGCTGTTTTTTTTTACCACGCCTGTTTCTTCGCTGTTTTATATGTTTACTATTTATATTTTATTTACTATTTATACAAACTAACGGAGTATGTTACATTTTTATTCAATGCCATTTCAAACTATTTATTTTCACAAAATCACAAATTTAAGTTAAAAACCGCAAAAAATGGCCAATTCATAATAAAGCACACTGTACACCTCCTTAACTATTACATCCCACATGCCTAAACACAATTACGCAATTACATATAAAATAAAATAAATTCTAATTGAACGTTGAAAAAACACATGTTAACGCAATTTTCAAACACAATCAGTATCTTTCAACAAAACTACTCGATTCGAGCTATTTCTTCCGATTCAAACTGCTCGACTGGGTTTGTAGCGTAGTTTGACAGCTATTTATTTATGTTTTTTAGTCCATCGCGATCCATCGAGAGCGAGGTTCTTAGAATTATTAACTACGAAAATTTTGAGGATCGGTTGGTGCTACATGATCCCGTTTGGTGTTGTGATATTAGGATGCATTTATTAAGTGTTGTATTAACGCGGTACACTATTTGCTAGTCGTCGACGAATCTCAAGCAAAAGAAAACTCACTCCTCTCGACCCGACGGTCCGCAGCTAATCAACAAATTCGTCAATATTGGCGTACATTGTTCGCACTATCTCGTCGAAACCAAATAAACAATCGTCGTTGTTAGATAACGTGTGCCGATTGCTCAAGCCAAACTTAGCCGCCTGTCGTCGTGAAAATGATTCAGTCAGTTCTGTTTCTGCGCTGTACCGGCAAGTGGGCAAGTGGCTCAGGAATACGTTTGAGTTCGGTAATCAATATTACGCGTGCGATGCATAGCAATCCGCTGAAACAGAGCCAAGCGTTCGTGAATGGACGCTGGGTTGGAGCCCGTTCTGGGGCAACGTTCGACGTGCAAAATCCGGCTAACGGACAGGTGCTTGGTGCGGTGCCGGATATGACACGTGACGATGTCCAATTGGCGGTCGATGCAGCACACGAAGCATTCTACGAAAAAAGTTGGCATAACAGCACCGCCAAGGAACGGGCAGCACTGCTGAAGGTTTGTTTGTTGCACGATGTGGCGCGAACAATTGAAGAGAATTGGGTCCAATTAAGCGCACCCTCGAAGGGAGTAAATACATCTCGTCCTCTCTCTCACATCTCGTTTTAGAACTGGTACGCGCTGATGGAAAAGAATCGGCAAGAGATTGCCAGCATCATGACGGCGGAATCTGGAAAACCGCTGGTGGAATCGCTGGGAGAGGTCACGTACGGTAATTCGTTCGTTGAGTGGTTCGCTGAGGAGGCGCGTCGCATCTACGGTGAAATCGTACCACCCCCGGTCGCCAACCGGCAGATTATGATGACCCGCCAACCGGTAGGCGTAGCGGGTTTGATTACGCCCTGGAACTTTCCGCATGCGATGATCACGCGCAAAGCGGCCGCAGCCATCGCTGCAGGCTGTACGGTCGTTATAAAGCCAGCCGAAGACACACCGCTGACCGCGCTCGCACTGGCCCGACTTGCCGAGGAGGCTGGCTTTCCGAAGGGTGTTATCAATGTGATAACGAGCAGCCGAACCCATGCTGCCGAAATTGGTCAGCTGCTGTGTGGTAGCGATAAGGTGGCGGCTATTTCTTTCACCGGCTCAACCGAGGTCGGTAAGCAGCTATACCGTCAGTGTGCGGATGGCGTCAAACGTATTGGACTCGAGCTCGGTGGCAATGCACCGTTTATCGTGTTTAAATCGGCCGACATGGAGAAAGCACTGACCGGTGCGATGAATTCCAAGTTCCGGAACTGTGGTCAAACGTGCATTTCCGCCAACCGATTTCTCATCCAGGACGAGGTGCACGATGAGTTCGTAGAGAAGCTGATTGAGCGTATCGGAAAACTTGCTGTTGGCGACGGTAGCCGTGATGGAGTTCAGATCGGACCGCTCATCAATCAGGCGCAGCTGACCAAGGTTGAGCATTTTGTGCAGGACGCTAAAGAGAAGGGAGCTGCGATACGTTGCGGAGGTCGCAAACTACCGAATCATGGTCCATTGTACTACGAACCTACCGTAGTGACAGATCTGCGAGACAATATGCTGCTGTACAATGAGGAAGTGTTTGGACCGGTCGTGTCGATGGTGAGGTTTAAGACGGAAGAAGAAGCTCTCGCGATTGCCAACAGCACGCGACGCGGTTTGGCTGGTTATTTCTTCTCAAACGATCTGAATCAGGTGTTCCGTGTGGGCCGACTGCTCGAGACAGGGATGATTGGTATCAATGAGGGGCTTATATCGGCCACTGAAGCCGCCTTCGGAGGTATCAAGGAATCGGGTATCGGACGTGAAGGTTCGCGTCACGGTATCGACGAATATGTCTACATCAAATATCTTTGCTATGGCAATTTGCAGTAGGGATGAATTGTGAGATGGTTATATTATCGCTAGACACGATAGGTGCCACTAGTCAACGCATCGATATATCCAACAATTACGCAGCATTTGTCATGCGCACACAGTAAGAAACTCCATTCGTATGTCTTCCACTCGCTTGGGCAAGCAATCACCAGTGCTAGATTTAAGTTCTAAATGTATATGTAAACCACAAACTGTTTAATCAATAAAGCAAACCTAAGTTGGTACGCTCAAGGAGCGCACGAATATGTTAAGTTTTTGAGAAAAAGGGAACAGTACACGGCTTTAAACCTTGCCATTCCTATTCAATTTAAAAAATCTTAGAATCGCTGTAAAACATCGAAATAACGTCGCGTTCCAAAAAATGCGGAATTTTAGTCGTCGTTCCAATACATTTAACGAATCGCAAACTACTAAAGAAATGAGTGATAAAATATGAGAATCGATATTATTCTCGTATATTTGTTCGAAGTAATAGTTTGACTTAATAAAACTCTTGATTGCCGTTGTTTATCAGCGTATGAAGTAGCGACGACTTATTTTATGAACATGATAAACCCAATATGAAGAAGTTAGATTTGAATTTGTTTGTTTTGAAGCAACTCCTCGTGGGAACACTATCTAATTTTTATTTTCTTACATTTAACTTTTACTTTCGGATTGTTTCGATGATCTGCAATTGCTCACGATAATTTTCCCTTTTCTCCGATACAGTATACAAGACCTAGATGGTAGTTTCTTCGAGAAGTTTGGTTCGATCCTGCGCCAAAAGTCCATCCACAATGATGAGGTGGTCCGTGCCCAGTTGGAACCATTCCCGGACGAGAACGAGACGGAAGAAGCAGAGCCAGAATCAGCCGAAGTCACTCTGCCACCCGTAGCGGAGGCGGACGATAGTGGCAACGAGACACTGCTAGACGAAAGTGACTCCGAAGATCAACAGGAAAAGCAGGCCGAGTTCATCGAGGACGTGTTCGGCTGGAATGTAAGTAACAAAGCGATCTGATTTTCAAACATCAATGTTTCAATGAACATCGAATGGACAAGCCGCCGGGACATTCATCAATGTTTGTCACTGTGAGGTTAGGTTACGCCAGACCGGGTGCTATAAATACGACCGCACACGTGTTCGTTGACCGAATGGCGGTTTGGTTTGGTAGAGACCTCGTTGGCAGAATGATCACTATATTAACCTTGATATTTGTACAAGGTCCCAATGCTGCCCGCAATTACGGTGACGTATTTTGGGGCGTGTTCATGTGCTTCTGGTTTGAATATTAATTAACTGCTATACTGAGATGGGTATAATAATAGATCGTTTGTTAAGCAATCCGTGCGAGTAATGAGGTTAATGAGCGTACAGTTCGAACCTATACTGTGGAGCAATCGTTTGAAAATATTCCATTTTATGGATCACCCTAATGTATGGCGTTAAGGTATACACGCGCACGCACGTTGCAAATATTAATTGGAATTCCGTGTGTTAATAGCCATCGGAAGGATAAATAAATCGTTCATCGCACTCCGTCACAAGATCATTAAAGAGCATCCCAATGTTTGGAAAGCAAGCAAATCCGAACCGTTTGTTTAGCGCTAGCTATTTCATTTGGAATCGTAAGCGCGTGCATAACCTACTCCAACATAACCCAGTCTACGCCTGGCTAGGGCCAATGCTCCAACGGGCAACGCGCGGCAGGACTCAAATCACGGATCCACTGTCTCTACGACGCACCAACAAACATGGAGACGGCCCGTGCGGATGATGGGCACCAGCATCAGTTTACGCGATTTTTCCGCGCAGGTCAGCTTGGCTTATTTATATCTTCGTCAATGACGAATCGAATCGCATCCGTTCGGAACTACCGTGCGTGCGTGTATCTCTCGGCAGTTGAATGCTACTCTCAGTAGAGCCGCATTTTCCGTTTTTACTTCTTACGAGGATCTCTCCGACCTGTCGGCGGCTTATTCGGGGCCAGTCGTGCTTCCGATTGCCTGCGCGCCGCTTGTCGGAACGTGTGTTGGACAGGGTGGAAACCATTAAATTTAGCATTAGTTTGAGTCCCGCCGACGTAAACAGGATCCGACTGTTCGATCCACGAGCTACGGGGGAGCGTCTGCGAGCTGCTTCCAAGCTGTCGTGTGTCCAGTTGAACAATTACGAAACGAACCAAGTTTGCAAAACGAATCGAGTCCTTTCCGGAAAACGCTTGAAAGGTGTGCGAAAAGTGGCAAAAATCACCACCAAACGAATAATCACTGCTCGATATATTATCGGTGTTGTTTTGCCACGGTGTTATGAAAATAGAACGAATCATTTCGCGCCATGGGTGTTAGAATCGAGTGAAGGTAAAAATAAAATACTCAAATTTCGCGGTCCCCAGGCGATACACGCCCGCGAGACGGAGAGAAGAAACGTGTACACTGCTATTCCACGGACATACGGTGTCACGGTATCTTCAGTGCGAAAAACAGAAAAAAAACATCTGTGCGCGTGTCATAGTAACCAATGCTAATGATTGTATGTCTTCATTAAAATAAGCCATCGAGAAATGCTTGAACCTGAAACTCTTACGTTGAACTTCCTGTGATCTTCGCCAGTGTTAGCGTCTTTAAAACTGGCTGCGTACTGTTGGGGAGTGTGAGAGAAGTATCAAACTATCAGCTTGGAGCTTTATGTAACCGATCGTACGGGTGCTTCATTGGTGGTTGTGATCGTGTTCTCGTCATACTGAAAGACCTTCCTCAAGAAAGTCTCTGTTACGTCTGAACGGAGACCCCAAGAAGAGTCCGAACCATGAGTACCTACTCACTGCCGAGGCTCCTCAACGGTGGTGGTTTAAGTGGGAACAAAAAGTTCAACATCAAGTTCGGTACGCTACGGCTCACGAAATCCTTCCGTTCGCTCGACCGACGGGAGAAACTGACGGTTCAGCGGCAACCGGAACGTGATTACGGCAGCACTGCGCGTCGTGCGTCGGAAAATCCGTACGGTACGTCCACGGCAGCGTCATCCCGTCCCGGACGCCTACCATACCACCCGTTTCGTGGTGTGCGCAAGGAAGAAATCGACCAGCAGGCTAGCCTGATCGTCCATTCGATGACCGTAATATTTGCACCGCTCACTTCCTTTTTCTTTTACGCTTTAACTCGTATCGTAGACATTAAACATATGCTTGTCGTGTTTGTTCGCCAGATCGAAGAATTGTATGAGGAGATACTGTTCGAGAACATCCACAACATCGGATGCGACGATGAGGAGCTCAACGTGGACGTGCTGTTCCCGTACATCCAGGAAGCGTTCAAGTTGTCGGACGACAAGCACAACGAGATACTGCAGATCGCACGCAACAAGGAAGCACCCGAGATCCGGCTGAACGTGGAGATCGTCGAGGCGAAGGATCTGGAACCGAAGGACTCGAACGGGTTGTCGGATCCATTCGTGACGATGTACATCGCGTCCAATCCGAATCACCGCTACAACACGTCTGTCAAGGCCGGTACGCTGAATCCGATGTGGGAAGAACATTTCTCGCTGTAAGTATTTCGTGCGGCCATTTTCATCCTGGCAATTTATGATCGATGTGAGTAGTTTAAGGTCATAATTTGAGCCAAGCTAAGTGGGTCAGGGAGATGTTTGGCAGTTTCACTGCAAGATGCAACGGAAGAGCTCATGAAAAAGATGATCATTCGACAAGCAAAAGCAGGTGGATAAAGCGTTTTTGTTTTGTGCAAACATATTGTCATTGCCTACTTTAAATTATATGATGAACATTAACGGACTTATTCTTGTAAGCTAGATCAGTAGCTGATTTATGAAAAAGGATTATTCTAATTGGAAGAATTAATCCTTTTTCTTTCTTATCACTCAAACAGCCCAATCGCAGAGGATGCAAACGATGCCAATCTCATTGTGGAAGTCTGGGACTTTGATCCGGCTGAAACGGTTAAGGAAAAGATGAACAAACTGTTCGAAGTAAAGGGTGTGCGCGGACTGCGAAAGTTAATGAAAGAGATCGCACAAACAGCTTCATCCGGCAAACACGATAACGAACTTATCGGACGCACCAGTATTCCGCTGAAGGTAAGACATCATTTCGCAATTTCTCCCTATTCGATAACATACTAACAACTTCGCTACTCCGCACTTCTCCAGTCGATACCTGCCTCCGGAATGCTGATGTGGTACAACCTCGACAAGAAGAACAAACTGCGCCGCCAGGGCACAATTCGCATAAGACTGAACTTTAGCTCGGAGAAAAACAGTCAGGTGGCGGCCCAGGAACATCGCCATCTGCTACGCATACTGCTCCTTCACGAGCTGGAATCGTCCAAAGTAGCCCCGTACTGGTGGTCGGGCAAGTTCACGGTCCAGGGTGAGGCAGTGCTCACGCAACACTGCGCCCAGAGCGGTCTCTCCTCCACGACGGAAGCCTTCATCCAGTGGTCCGTCTTCGCGGCGATCCACCAGGATCATCCGCTGTCGTTCGTGCTGTTCGATACACTCCTAGAGAAGCTAGTGCGCCCTATTCAAACGCACTCAGTGTCGGACGAAGAGCTGAAGAGCTTCTGGGAGGCAACGAAGAAGCTGCTACCGTCCTGCTTCTCGACGATCCGGAAGCTGCGCAAGAAGAACACCAGTGACAAGATGCTGCTGAAGACGCTGAACGGTGTGCTAAACATTATTGCGAAGGTAGCTTTGCTCGAACCTCCGGAAGGCACAGATCTGTTCCCGGTGCAGATGTACGGATGGATCCGACGTACGAACGACACCGAACCGAACTGGGACATTCGTGAGGCACTAGCCAGTGCGGTTGTGTCCGGTGCAGAGGACTGGTTCAACGGTATCCGGGAAGGAAACTTTTTGGAATCCGGCACGGATGAAGATCGGCTGCAAAACTTGATCAAGATCATCCAGCTGGTGCGGTCGGACATTCAGAAGTCTATCGAGTACTACGATAAAACATTTCAAGAGTATGTTTGGCAGTGAACGCAATGGAGAAAAATGCTGGTATTGACGCACTTTCGTTTCGTTTTCAGAATTATGCATTTTCCATACACGAAGGAGCTGTACATTACGTACGAGCTGAAGCTAGCAGAGCTTATTAAGCCGACCGTGGAGGACATCTGTCGGAAGTTGAAACGAATTGATTTGCCGGAATCGACAGGTCAACGCTTCGATGCTAGTGGTTTAGTCGACTACGAGGACATAAACATGGGTACGACACTGTTCGAGCTGTACCTGGTGCTGAAGCGATTCTGTACGCTTGGTTCGGCTCTCAGTCCGGACGAAAGTAATTTTGCGATCGACGAGTATCATCGCTGGTTTACGACGGGCGTTACGCACTGGCTGGATATTGCCGTATACAAGGCACTGACGCGCATCCAGAAGGCAATCGAACTGGATAAGCTGCAGCCGGTCGACGAAACGGTGAAGTATTCTTCGTCGGCCGTCGATACGCTGGCCATTTTCTATCAGATCAAAATATTCTGGCAGCAGCTAGCCTGGCCGGATGTGGAGGGAGCGTACATTTTCGTGGCAAAAATTGTTGACGTAAGTTCGAAGGATATAACTTGTAGGATGCGAAATGTGGCTGACAAACGATATCTCTTACAGGACATCTGTCGGTGCTGCGTGTTCTACGCGGACCGGATGTCGGCGCGTGTGGAAAATCTCGGTGTGGTGGAAAACGTTTATGAGAAAAAGTTTGAAGTTACGACCGAGTGGTGTCTTGCGATCAATAACATCGACTACATCCGGCAGAGCTTGAAGCCGTTCGCGACGGAGCTCGGTGTGGATGACATTCTGGCGAAGATGAGTGATGTGCAGAGCAGCATTGAGGCGGATCGCTGCAAGGAAACGCTACGGGCCGTGTTGGACAACGCAATCGATACGGAGAAGAATAAAATTCTGGATCTGGTGGAGAAGCTGGCGCGCAAGATGGCACCCGCCATGCGTCGGTTCCTGGTCGAGGGTGCCGAGCTGCTACAGCAGGATTCGAACTCGCTCGATCGGCTAATGATGTACATGGAGGAATCTTTGAGTGTGCTGAACGCCGAACTGAACGAGATCAACTTCGAGCGCGTGCTCGATGCAATCTGGGCCGAGCTGACGACGATCATGTTTGATATCATTCAAAGCAACTTGGATGTAAGTGAAAAATTCGTGTACTATTCGCTTGTCCCAATACTAACCTCTCTGGAATATTCTTCTTTTTTTTTTAGAAACGGCGACCACCTTCGTTCTTTGCCAACCTACGCGACACGCTCCATCTGATGGTGGCCAACTTCAAAACGACGGAAAACCGCGAGTCGGAAACGGCCGCGGACAAGGAAACGCTCGCCCACATCGAACGGTTGTTGCAGCTGCACGGGTACGAAACGACCGATCTCATCCATCAGTATTACTTAGATAGGCTAGAGGAGCAGAACCAGTGCGATCCGACCACGACCGGTTACGGTATGCTGACGGTGCAGTGCTTCTTCAAAGAGAACGTGCTCGAGCTGGAGGTGGTTAACGCACGCAATCTGAAACCAATGGACGGCAATGGGTCGTGCGATCCGTTCGTGCGCATCCACTTCCTGCCCGAGGAACGGTTCCTCGGTGTGGCCAAACCGAAAACTCAATGTCAGAGCAAAACGTTGTTCCCACTTTTTGATGAGAAATTTGTGATGTAAGTGGAGGTTTCAACGATGAAGCCCGAATCCTTGGTTTTTGTGTCCCTTTTGAGATTAACGACCGTGTTCGAATGCTATCGTTTCAGAACCTTCACTCCCGAGCAGCGCACCATTTCGAACGCGCTGATCATGTTCAGCATCAAGGATAAGGATCTGTTCGGTATGTCGAACCAATACTTGGCCGAGTGCTACCTCAGCTTCAACGACATCGCAGACATTTCGGGCGACACGGGCAAAATCGAACAGAAGCATCTCGTACTTACGCGACCGCAACGGATGGGTGAGGCTCCCTAAATGTAAGAAGTTGCGTGCTTGAGCCGCATACTAACGATCCATAATTTTTGCTTCTAGATATTGACTGCCTGCGGGCGCTGGAGTACCGCCAGGGTGATAAGCAGGCCAAAGACTTTATAAAAAAGCTTAAACAGAAAATGGGTCAATAAGTAGTGGCTCTGTGGAAAGCGACCGTCAAGGGAAGTGTGCCGTTCATCATATAAAGCTTTGGTACAATACTACGAAGGCGCTGGTTAATCGTATTTATAAATGTTGATGTAACAAACGAGATAAAATATGGAAATATAAATTGTAATAGTGTATGATCGGCCGCTGATCATTTTTTTACGTACGTGAAGCTTGTGTGTTTGATGTTTTCGAATAATTCAATGATGACTGTTTTGGATTTTTGTATTATAAATCGAATTTAAAAAAATACAGTTGTGCTTCTAACACAACTTTTAAGTATGAGCGACGGCAAGTTCAATATCATTTGTAACAAATATTCTCTACAACTGTCTAATATTAGTATCCAAAAACGCCCATTGAAATCATCACGTTGAGAAAATATTTAAAAAATTAACAAAAGAACCTTCACCAATTCCTTTCATTCATAGTTCGTTGGCGCCTTTGAAGTCATAATCGAGTGCAAATAGATGAGTTCAATTTAAATTTCGTACTAAAATCGAATAAACAAATCTTATTTTTTATATTTAAATTGCTTTAATCTCACATGTTTTATTTTCGATACCCGCCTACAGATGCGATACCCGCCTACTTGATCCAATCCAAAATGTACTGTGTACCTTGCTTCTTACCAAAGCAAACTAGAATCATTTTGGTGGAGATGGCGCCGACATAATCGTGGTAATGATGCGTTGCTTAGCATAACAACCAAGCATGAACGTGAGCTTAGAAAACACAAACATACTCTGAATAAAGCATAATGTGTCCTCTCTACTATCAATATCACTCTCGCAGTCGCTCTTTGACTCTCTTTTATTTCATGTGCTTCTCTCGTCATGCCGACATGTTCAATTTTAAAGAGGAACATGACCGCATTGTGTGTTTTAAAATGTTGAATACAAGCAGTGAAATGTTTGAAGTATTTTTAGATAACAAAAATAATATCTGTATTTTTAATACCATTTTTAGTGCAGGTAATAATTGAAATAAGGAACATGAATAGGAACATGCAAAGAAAAACAAGAGTGTCCCCTCTCTCAACGTGGCTTCTCACAATGTTTGTATTCATGTGCCAACGCCACCGCTGCACGGATAGGTGAGAGGATCGCGATCAAATGTGAAGTCGTGCTGGTCGCATCGCCACTACACAGTCGTTTGAGAGCTTCCGTCATGGAAGGCTGCGCGAAGTCGAGATATTGTTGCGTACGTGCGCGTTGCCGATCTTGGCTGTAGGCGTCCGAGTTCAAGCCGGGCACCGTGAAAAGAGTAAAAATCAAACCTCAAGAACAATAACAAAAGAAAAAAAAATCCAAACTGCACCTAACGTTAATTGTCGTCGTCACCATCGCAGAACCAAACACGAAACGTCATAAACAAAGGTGATCAACAGGAAGAAGTCTCCGGTCTAGCAGAGTTGTTGGAGGTGGATTTAAAGAGGCGAACAGCGTTCAAAGTGGAGAAGGCGCTAGATTTATCTTAGAAACCCTTAGCAGATTGAAGGTCACGCGGAGGGAGTGAGGAGCGCGAGTGTGTGTGTGTGTGTTTGGGTGTAGAGAAGGAATTGTTGCTACCGGTGCAGAGCAGGTTCCAACGCACGCCCCCGGGAAGTGTTGTAAGTGCGTGATTGTGCGCGTATTTCCCCCTACATTTCCTGTGCAGCAAAAAAGGGCAGAAAAAAAGGTTTAACGAAGACGTGTGCGAGAGATTTTATGCCTCAAGAAGCAATCGCGGCCGGTACGAAAACAAATTCCCACTCCCCCTGCGGTTAGTGTGGTAGTGAGGTGATCTTCTTCAGCCGCCGGTTCGGGGCAGCTACACCGGTGGAGAGAAAAAAAAACAAACTTCGAAAGCGATTACGTGAATTTGCCGAATTTGCACGGATTGCTGCGGATTTAGTAAAAATAGGATTCACCATCTTGCTGCCGAAGCGAAGCGGCAACAAAAGGAAAAATCATACCGGCTGCACATCAGCACACACCGCGTACACAATACCCCGATGGTGGAAATGGCAGTGCCGAATGATGCCGGCGATCGGACGATCGTGAAGGAGTCGCCCGGTGCAGCAGTCATGCCGGCGGTGCCGACGGGAGACGGGTAAGCCAAAGCAGAAAAAAGTGAATGTTTTCATGGGTGTCTGTGTGTGTGTGGGGGAACCTTTTTCCTCATGGGGTTGATGTTTTGTTTTGTGATTTTGTTTTTGATGCTGTTTTGTGATCTTTTTTGTGTGAGCCCCTTTGCCGATTTTTTTTGCAACTCTCGCTACGACAGCTACGATCGCAATGTGTTTCACATTCTTGTAGATCGCATAAAGAACTCGAAAATCAATTTATACTGTATTTTAGGTATTAATTTTATCATAAGAATTTCTTTGCTGTTATATTTATAAGTGACAGTTTAATTAATTTAAAATGTGAACCAATAAATAACTTTTGAAGCAAGCGATCCTCCATACAATGTTTCAGAACAATAAACTAAAAATACGTTTTTTTACTTGGTATAGCAGACATTGACTGTAGACTCACCAATTTAAACATTTGAACTGTAGTTTCTTAATTAATATTCATCTATTATGATACCAACCTTATGATATTGGAAACTAATATCACTGAGATTTTTTAAACCCATCATTAACCTAATAAAAGCAAAGAATCTTTAGAAAATGATTTTAGATGTTTTAAGTCTGTTTTAAAATAAAAAAACCCAAACATTTAAAGCAAATTATCAAAATTTTAATTAATGCTTTTTTATTGTGAACATTGATTGCAATATTTTTTTTTACTGAAAAAGCTTATGGCGACATAGAAGAATTAGGTGGGTCAGATTTTGAATGATTTTGTGAAACCTTTTGATATTTAATAATTTATAAAAATAATTTATTTTTATAAAGCTTTTAAACTACAGTTGTACTACACTTGTTTGTATTATACTCTCACCAGAAATTTAAATTTTCCGGTATTAACAAACATTTGTTCCTTTCATCACCGACATCCTGACCTCCACTAAACGGTAAAATATTCCTCCTTTACACAGAAAAGGCGTGGTAGCATTACGATTGAAGAATGTCTTTGAAAACAGTAGACAAAGTTTAAAAAATCATGCACGAATCCCAACACCGAAATTTCACCGTTTGACATTTGCAAATGGAATCGATAACGTGCCGGGTGTCTGTCGGCGCTGCAAACCATCTCCACTTTCGTCTTACATTCAGCCCGATGGTGGGCGGAAAAGTAAAAGTTGAACCAAAGAAACCAAACGAGGTTAACAATCTTAACAACTGAATGGGACAACGAAATACAAAAAAAACAGTCTCGTACGGTTGTTCTGTGGTCACTGCGTTGCCATTATCGCTCAGATTGTATCACACATTCAGGATGATGAAACTTAAAACGAGTTTTGAAACTTAAACAAGGGTTAACGTTGCACACGTAATAAAAGTGTACCGGTGGCGCAAAACGTAGAACAAGGAAGCTTCAACTGGGCAACCGGTTCCTAGGCCGCAATCAGGTATGGTACGTCGGGAGGTATTGGATGAAAATTACCCCGCGGTTGAGTTGAAGTGAGCCAAAGTGATGAAAAATAGCACATTCTGCCTGGTGTACCGCGACGCCACAGCCTGCTTCGACCCAGTCGAATGCAAAAATCATGTTCTCTTGGGATTAATTGGCAACAAAACTTAGCTGACCAGAAGAGCTAAGTGGCATAAGAGCGAACTGAGTTTTGCGAGTATTTTGTTGTTATTTTTGCACATGTAATGCTACAACTGCGATAAATTTCAATTTTTTGCGTCATAAAGCAAGTTTAAATAGTGCTACCAATGCAAACGGCTTGAGGTAGATTTTTGAAATGAGATCCTCCTTGTTCCAACCGTAGAATGGAAGCTGAGCTTGATTCATGGTGATAAGAATAATATCCCAACACGTAATAAATAATGGTTACCGAACAGATATCAGTTTTTTTTCAGTCTCATTAAACAAAAAGAAAAACATCATTAAACTCCGCCCTGCGATGATCGTACGATTAGAAATGTATAACGTCTCCCAACGTCAAATGAATATTTATGAGACAAATTCCGTAGAGTACGTCGCGTGTTTCGAGCACAACTTCGGCCATTGTTATCATCCACTTCCAATTTGGACGCTGCACTAACACTCGTTTGCGTATGATTTTGCAAGGCAATACATCATCTGTACATGATGCAGTTTGAATTATTGCACTAATGTAGGCAGTGATCGCAATCTGACGCTCATTTTCATTCTCGATTTTATTGGGGAAATCCATCTCGTTGGCGGTACGAAAAAAAAATGCACTGCATTCGATTTCATCCGATCGAAGATACACTGACACTGAGCCGAATTGGTTGCGTAAAGAGACGTCACGCGTGAGCGCAAGATCACACGCATTGCCTAGCACTGGTAATGTTTTAAGTACACATACACCGGGTTGAGATCCGCGTTATGTGGACTTTGTCACAAGACAAGGCAATGTGCCCGGTTCGGTGAACCGGTGCCTCATTTGTATGCACGGTACGCGCTTTGATTCACCGCTTTGAAGGTGTAGAATTCTAAAAAAAAGCAGCATAATGCGTTTAAGCGTTCGTTAAGCCAAATGGTATTCACAATCCATAAAATCATTGAGTTTATCTAACAAATTTGTACAAAGCAGGTGTCTAGGTTAAAAAAAAAAATTAAAAAATAATTTCGTTTTGGCGAGCAGCACAATGTCTCGTAGATCTTATTCAGAATATTCTATGCTTGTCATTATGATTCTTTTTTGTTTTGTTTAAGTAAAACAGTAGGTTCCAAGCAAGTGTAAGTGGAGATACCTTACAAATGCATGAAATCGAAAACTTGTAGTCCAGTGATTACGTTACATGATAAAAGACCGTAAAACATCCAACAGACATATGATGATGTACCTAGGAAAATTTTAAAATTTGAATATATAATATTAAACAAGGATGTTTCGGATACAATATTATCTCAAAATATCTTAGAAGCTACATGAGCACGATTCAATATCATTATAGTATATTTAAAAATCACATTTCTTTTGTACAGAATTAAAAATGTTAACATATTTTGAAGCCATCTCTTTTCATTTTACGTTAAGTATTGTAGACTATAGCATTTCAAAACTATCTTTCTTGTAAAACTTCCTCTATGCTTGCTTTATAGAAAATTTTGTTCTTAAGAAATCTACCAGATGTTGAGAAATTACATAAAGATTTCTCTGGCTCAAATTTGACAAATTTATTCACATAATTAGAAAAAGATTGAAGAACTGTATGATTTAATAGTTCACATCTTGTGCCTGTTGGTATGATAAATGGTAAAAATCTTTTTAACGAGCGGCAACTGAGAAAATTTTGTCCAAAAAATGCAACCTTTTTGAGCAAAGACGTACTTGCAGTTGGAGAGTGAAACTGGAGAATGGTTTTACAGCTTCCCGGTATCGCTCGTTTGATCTACCGAATCAAACACATCAACATTTGTTTTTCGATCTACGCTGGGCAAGGCCGATTAGTTTTGAAAAAAGGACCGCAAAACCCCATTCCGTGGTTTTGAATAAATATTTATTTTTCTTTCCAATGGCTCACGGCTCACTTATTGTGGATATTAAGCCCAATTTCACTCATTAGACATTGCTGAGCGATTACTCATTGAACCGGTGTTGCCGACCGGGGGTCATGGAAAAGGTTTCGGGGATTTACCACTTTCCCATTTGCTTTTCGGTTTTCCCATTCGCTGTCTGTGTCGTCCAATTTACCGCAGTGAGCCTGTCTTTCTAAACTGCGGACAACATTGCCGTTCGTCGCATCGGTTGATGTAATCGTTGCATGCCAATCATTGTTCGATTAGTTTGCTTGTCTTCCTGCGGCCCCTGGAATTGAAACTGAGGTTCTCATTTGTTCGCTTCCTCCAAGTGAGTGCGTTTCTTTCGTAGCAACGCATTAAGGGCATCAGTGTGTGTGTGTGTGCGCGCATGGCGAAGGTCTCGCGACAGTGACATTCCCTGACTACGGTGGCCGACAGTCTGACCGGCGGTTGCGCATAATTACGGTGGGCTAATCGGTGCACGGCGCAACCCCGGCACGAAAAACCTGTTCCCCGGCCTACGTTGACCGTCGACCGTTACCGAAAGGTTTAACGTGACGCGATGCTGCTTCGACTGAGGTGGAACCGGTTCCAGCTTCCACCGGGAGAGCGTGGGTTTGCTTTGGCAAAAAAATAAAATTTAGGGGTATTTGGGCAGTGTTTTCGGACATTGAAATGCCATTGCGCATTGTGGCTAGTTTATGGCTCATTTGCAACGCATCGAACGGAATTGTTGTAATATATAACACAAATGTAGTAGTGTTTTTCAACATCTCTGTCAATTGTTATTAACCGTGACAATTCCACAGAAATATCCTGTTTTGTGCTAGAACATACCTCTTACTTAATATTGATTATTCAGATAAAAAATCCCCCCGGCTGTCAATCATTTGGTTAAAGGGAAATACGATGGGTTTCCTGAATGCTACCAAACGGTTAAATTAATTCATAAACGAACTAATATTTCAGAGCTATTGAATATGCAACACAAAGTACATAATCATTGGAAACAGTGCCTTATCCATGATTCGTTCTCTATGTGTGTGTGTTTTTTTAATTGAAAAAAATGTACTGTGAAACATTATTCAAATCCCATTCATATTGGAAAAAGCAAAAAAAAAAGAAATGTTAGTAACTAGTTACGTAACCCATCAAGAGATGGTGCTAAAATCCCTTTTTAATGGTGCCTCTGAATGATAATTTTTCTGCGATGAAAACTATCCTGTACTCACACTAAAACTCCGCCTTACGTTACGTTGGCTTACAAATAAGGTACTTTTATCCAACAGTTTGAAGGCCACCGGTACGAAAGCAGAAATTCTCATATACAATGATGTTGCTTATCAAGTATCGAGTAACTAAGCTATGCAAGAAGAATTAGTTTACTGTTAGCTGTTATATTACTTAATTAAATTATTCCTATATTACTCCTTCAAACTGGAAGGGTAGGAGACGCGCAAATTAATTCTTGTCAGCACGAGCATTAAAAAAAACTATTGCAAAATTATTGAAAAATAAACAAATGATCTTAATAAAACATCTTTACTCCTATCGCGTGCGTTTGGACCTTAACTGCAATTACAAAGCAACCGTCGGCCAAGTTCCCCACTTTTTTTTTGCTTTATCGGAACAGACCGGTTCATCACTTCAAATCAATGATTAATAGCTTCGTTCTACTCCTCGTCACAAAGCAACGAATAGAAGTACGGACGTCGCTCAAGATCTGAACGGTGCATGTTGCGTGTGCCAGCAACAGCTTTCCTCACATATCTGGGCCAATTTCAAGGTTGCCCTAAGTTGATTCTTCTCGTGCTTTATGTTACGTGCATAATTTAGTGCTCGCGCAATGATTAACCTACTCGCTAATGTGCAATTGGAGCATCATCGATCAACCTATTACATTAATCTTATCCTGGTGCGTGTTTGGATTACGCTTCCCTTCCCACTTGCTAACCTCGCCACGGCGAAGCATGTGTTCGCCTGTGCTTGCTGTACGCCGATGGGAACATAAATTTGCCTATATTCATCATGCTTTCTTTCTTTCCTTCCCCGGATCGCCGGACACCGCCACCAAACACCGGCATTCAACGTTTCTAGCGTCTTCGGTGGTGATGGAAAAATTCACACTCCCCCCCTAACCGCCAAACGTCTTCCTTCTTTCTTTCTTCTTACCCCCGCGACCGCCACCCCGACCGCGCCCGCACGCAGACGGCCGCAGACTGCGCGACGGAAACCATTCTTCGAGAAGTTCGGCACGCTGCTCAAGCAGCGATCGGATGCGTTCCTGCTGCACGTAAACAATCCGGTCCCGCCCGTCCCCGGCGAAGACTCGGACCCGTCCCCGGGTGGGACGAGTACCGCACCGAACGGGGTGACCGCAGGCCCGGCAGGAATACAACCGACCGTCGCCAACGGACAACTACCAGTCTCACCGGGACTACCAGCAGCGCTGGGAACTGTCGACGAAAACTATGTAAGTACACGGGGGGGGAATAGTTTGCGCACGCTCACGGGGTTCTTGGGAGGTTGTGCGAATGGGTGGGAGGGATGGTGGGTGACACTCGGGGTACACCGACCAATACACCGATCGCACCGAGTTGCAGTCACTTTACGGTGAATGTTTTTCTTTGTGTGTTTCCATAAATAACTCATCATCAGTAATTGAAAGACATCCAGAGGGTTGGGGACGTTGCTGTCGGCACCACCGAGCTCGGATCGTTGCCTAATGAGTCCGGCCGGGCTAGCGTGCGAAAAAAGCATCTCCCATAGATCGATCGTACTCCGATTGGGAGTGATCAAAAGTTTCCACGTTAAATGTAAACCGCACGACTATATGAGCATTTGGATATAAATATACCAAATATGGAGAAAAGGTTCTATGCGAGCATGGACTTCATAAAGTATATCACAGAAGTCGGTTTTGAAATTTAAAAGTCATTTCGGGTAGTCATACTATCCGTAACATAGGTGGAATTTTATCCGTATTATTTAAAGTGAGTTTTTCTTAGTGATGGAAACAATTGAAGCTAATATAGACTAGATCATTTTCAAAGATGGATTTGTTCGTAAACTATAGCAATTTATCACAACGTTAATTACAGTTTGAAAACAGCTTTACGAATATTGTTTATTTATTTATATTTTTATTTTTATTTCATTTGTTTATATTTTTATAAATAAAACAATTGAATATTGTTTTGTTTATTTTACGTTCAGCGAATAACCTGATTAGGAAAAACAGGACAAATTTAACTAAAAGTCAGTCCGCTGCTTTGGATGGTCAGGCTGGAAAAGAAATCTTCTAACGCTGTCTCATCCTGACGACGGTCTCTGGTGAAAAACGCACGAATTGCAAGGCCGATCCAGATCGTGGACGATCGCTCGTGCACTTTTGGTACAATATCCACAATTTTTTTTTATTTAGAAGAGTTCTTGATAGGTTCTTTTGCAAGGTAAAATATCAAAATTTCTAAATTAAATTGTAATCACAGTTTGAAACACCCATCCTAAAGTGTATATTAATTTGTTTTTTCTGTACTAAATAGTTCAACCTTCTGAAATAAGTGAGCGTTATTGATCTGAATTTAAACAGTCATATATTAATGATTTTAAAGAAAAAGATAATAAAATGAAAAGTTTATCCGTTCAATAAACCAAAACAACAAAATGGATTGAGCTTAGAAAACAATTATCCGCTACTAATACGTAACTTTCGCATTCTCCCAATCCTAAAGAACACTACCAAGCGCCCGATCTAATGCAACACAAATGCTAAACCGAAACTGTGCCGATTCGGTAAGCAAATGAGCAGATCCCAAGAGACGCAACCATCAAGTGGGAGGAAAAACGAGATCTACGCAAAGTAATTAACAACAGAAGATTAGCAATCAACCGATCGGGGGAAGAGAGGCAATCCTTCGCCGAAAGAGGGCACGTAGTGGGCTTGGCTGAACGTAAATTCCTCCATCTGGACTATTTTTAACAGTACGGTGGTAGTGGCTGGGTCGACTTAGCTTAGTAGTTAGCACGGTGCGATGATCGATGGGATCTCTGAACGAGCCGGTTTGGCGGGAAACTCTCGCAATAATATCTCACGCGCCAACGCCTTCCCATCTGATATCTTCCCAGGAAGGAGATAACGCGATACGGTCAAGGTTGTTTTCCGTCCCAATCTTCCGAGTGTGTGTTCGCTGAGTGCGCATGTGTTTAAGTCCACTAATGAGCGACCGCAATGATGTGATCCAATTATGCGCCACTCAGGCCACCGTCCGTTCCGGGTGAGTAATAGCGATCGTCTTCGATCGTTTTTCGCATTCCCATCCAATTCACCAGTTGCACGGGTGCTTGAGAACGTTTATCCGAATGACGTTCGAGGCCCGGTGGCACTGTGGTTGCGAATTTGAAGTGCTCACGTCAAGAACCAGGAAGTCGAACGCGTGGTCTATTTCAACCCCACGCCGATAAGTTTAATCGCACAGGATACGCCACGAGCTTTCCATTTCGAACGGAGCACTTTTGCTGCTGCTACTGCTGCTGTGCATTGCAATGCAACAGTGTGCGATGTGGGCCAGAACCGTCCTTGCGACGATCGTACAAGACGTGGTGTAAGTTGCTGATAATGGCTGCAGCACGTTACGAGGCGGCGGTTTATCTCTTGCTTATAGCGCAGGCGATCACATGTCGACCGGCTATTTTTAATACGCACACTCTCAGTCGCCCTTGCACTGCTGAAACGAGAACAATTCACCATTCCGTGGCGGTACATTCATCGCGTTTGCTAGTGGCGTATTTCTGCACTTGATCATTAAACTATCCAGCGATGGAGGCGAGCGTGTGAAGACATTGTTACGCGTGCGGCACAGTGAAGAAAGGATGCCATTTTTCATCGGCTTTTCCACAAATCTTGCCACGTAGGACTGTGTTATGCGAACAAAGGGTGCCGCCGGAGTGTTGTGTTTCGTATGTGTCCGAGTGTGATTTGAGGCAAAGCAATGGTAATTATTCCAAGTGGACGCCAGTAAAGCCTTCCTTACAGTTGTGCTAAACAACGAAACGAGTGCTTTTGGAAACGAAAACCATCTGCCGTAGCGCACGAACGATCGATGTGTATGCTGTGTTGGCGTAGAACTAATCGCAAGAGATCGTAGCGATAGGGATGACCCAGCAACAAAACAAATTACTCATTCAAATATTATTTTATAGAAGTCAAGGGCTACAAGTCGTTCAAAGTAACTTCAAATCTATAAGTTGCTCATCAAAATTTTTGAGCATGAACATTCAACATCCTTCAAAATATTCGCTCTATCGTTTTAGTGTACAGGATCTGCCAATCAGGAGGTGTTCAATAGTTGTGCTCCGTTTAGTCTTTGAAACAGTAAAGGTGTTTGGTCCGTGGTCAATCGCATTACTTTGCGTTGGCACTAAAAAAACTAAAATTTAAATGAAACGCAACTTTGGAACCTCGATCCGCAATGTGTGTTTGGTTCACGACGTATGGTTTTTGCGATAACTTGGTTGCATTGTCTGTCATTACAATTATAAGTGATAAGCATTTTGCTCTCTTTGTTTATTGATGGTCGTTAGTGAGGCATGCAAATTAATACTTATGAATCCATCCTGAGGTTAAAAGGTTTTTCTGTAAACTAACTATAAGTATCGTTAATTATGCTTCTTAACATCTGCGACGAAACGAATTAAATACTCTTTTGTGTGAAATTTGGTTTGAATTGACGTCTAAAAAGCTATTATCGATATTTGTTTACACATTTCGATGCACATTTCGATTATCAAATTGATCGCTAACTAGTTTAGTTTTTTTAATAAGTTTACCTTTCTTCTCCACTGTAATCTATATTCCATTTAAGAATATATATTTGAAAAAAAAAAACATGAAAACTACTAGCAGTAACTATTGAAACCCGTATTCTTACTATCTACATTTTTTAATTTAAAAATACTGGAGAATGTAGTAAAACGTATTTGAACGAATATATATATTTCATTATAAATTTGGTTACTCACGCCTATGTGCGGTTACTCACGCCCAAACAGAAAGATAAACGAAAGCGTAAAGCTGGCCAAAACATTCAGTCCTACTGGATTTGGAAGAACATAGCCTTGGTACATTGGTCCATCTGGAGATTTGACTTAGATTTAAAATATAAATTTAACCCTTCCTCGCCATTTCTTCCTTTTCTCTCAAGGTGGAAGCACTCTACGAGAAAGTGCTGCACGAAATCAAGCAGGGTAACATCATCGACCGGCAGAAAAAGATCACACAGAAGAGCCTCTATTCCTACATCCAAGAAGCGTTCGGTGTGGACGAGACCAGACATGCCGTGCTCGAGCAGCGTGTCGATACCATGCTCGCGCAGGACATTTACCTGCGCGTCGAGATCATGGAGGCGAAGCTGAACGGACAACCAGTAGAGAGTGAAGCGCCGGTGGAGCAACTCCTTCTTCCGAATGTATTCGTCATCGTGTATCTGCAGGAGAAGCCGCGTGAACATCACCGGACAGCGACCGTACCGAGCACGCTCAATCCAACGTGGAACCAGCAGTTCCCGGTGTAGGTGTACCTGGCTGTAGTTGCAAAATTGTTAACTGCATCTTACTGATGATAAACTCACTGACTCTCTTTTCCCAACAGTGCCGTCAAACAGGACACGAAGGAAACGCTCATTATCGAGGTGTTCAATAGCACGAACAATCCGAACAAATTCTTGCGCGCGCTGCGTATCGTTAGGAAGTACGTGCTGTCTTTGTTCAATCCGGTAGCATCGCATGCAAAAATGATCGGACGTGCCAGCATTCCGTTGGAGGTAAATACATTACGTTTCGCTTTACCAATGTGAGCCCTAATTTTCTCTCATTTAATGCTAGAAGATCGATTATTGGTGTGATTTCTATTTCGATTTTTTAGAATTTTGCTTTTTTTGGACAAGAGAATTATTGTATTTCCATGTTTGTGAAACACAAATTAAGTGAAACAAAATAACCATAATTTCTATAACTACTAACTAGCAAAGAAAAAATGCTCAAAACGTATAAAATTATTCATTTTCAATATCTTATGTTCTAAAGAAAAGCTATTAGTACAACGTTTAATTTGATTTTTATAGTTTGGCACGTTCACGTATAGATGGCGCTAGCAGTATCGTCTGTCCATTACATCTCTGGTAGTTGTGCGAAAACGTTTTTGGATTTTAGAAGCTCATATTTCACACCAAGATTTAATTTAATGTTAGTTTATTTCGTGTACGTTTACTGCTTTGCAGACTTTTTAAAGACTGTTTTGCTTGTTTGCTTATTTAAGAACACTTTTTTTTATTATTTATATTCCTGATTACAAGTTGTATTGTTTTCCTCAAGCCTACATGATCATCAAAGGCCACATTGCTTTCAAACACACCTTAAAAGAACAACCAAATATATGAACTCGAAAACAAAAATTTTACTAGTATATTCAAATATATGTAATTTAATTTTAATTGTTGCCGTTCTTTTGTAAATTTGTCGCAGTCCATCACCTCCACCGGCTTGACATCATGGTACAATCTGACGAAGAAGAAAAAACCGGAACCTCAGGGCACTATCAAGGTAAAGTTCTTCTTCACCTCCAAGCTTGAGAAGGCGACAGCGAAGCACGAGTACGAGCAGATGCTCCGGTGCATACTCGAGTACGAGCTGCGCAGTTCGAGCGTCGCCCGGTACTGGTGGGCCGGTAAACTTACGAGCGAAGGTGAAGCCATCCTGCAGCAGTACACCAAGTGTGCCAATCTGAACGCCACCGAACAGACGCTGATTGCGTGGTTCGTGTACACGCAAGTACATCTCACGTACCCGCTCTCGATCAGCCTGCTGGAGAGCGTACTGGACAAGCTGTGCGCTGGGTACGATGTCGCACTCACCACCGACGAGGAGCGAGAACGCTTTTGGGATGGAGCACGTCGTATTATACCGTCCTGTTTGTCCATCATCATGAAGATGCGTAAACGGTTGGCCGGTGACAAGGACATTGTGAAGACGGTCAGTTCGGTGCTAGCGCTGCTGGCGAAGGCGGATCAGCTTGCAATGAAAAAAGGTGCCAGCCTCTTCTCGGATGATAACGTACGGTAGGTTCGGTTGGTGTGGGGAAGATACTTCCGTAGATTCCTCTGACACAGGCTTCCGTTTCACATAGCAGCACCCTGAAGCAGATGTCACTAGACTGCACGAAACATTCCACCATGAAGGACGCTACGGTGTTGGCGGTGCAGCTAGGCGCAAGAACCTGGTTCGAGACATCGCTTTCGTCCGCCATCGAGGGTAGTCAATCGAACGAGGAGAAGCTACGCTCGCTAATCAAGTTCGTGCAGTTGCTGCAGTCGGATCTGTTACGTGCCAAGACCTACTACGATGGAGTGTTCAAAAGGTACGAAGAGCATGATGATGATGAGAGCATTTTAGAATCGCGATACTATCATACACCTTTCATATATTTTTGTTCCCTGATAGCGTGATGGACATCGATTACAGTCGCGAGATCTGCATCCAGCACGAAACACGCATCGTCTCCCACCTGCGGCCCATCGTGCAGACGATCTGCAATGGGTTCAAGAAGATCACACTCCGCATGGACCAGCTGGAACGGCGCACCGAGATGGAAAGTCTCGACATGAGCTCGACGCTGTTCGAGCTGTATCTGATCCTCAAGCTGTTCCTCCAGCAGACGGACACGGTCGTCCAGTGTGCGCACAATCCGTACATCGTCGAGTTCCACCAGTGGTTCCGGGGTGGGATCGTGTACTACCTGGACATGTTTGCGATCAAGACGATCTTGCGCGTGGTGACGGTGCTCGAGGACGACGATTTGCGCACGGGTAGCTCGAAAGATCACCCGCAGTGCTCATCGTCCACCGGCGAAATACTGGAGATTGTCTCGCAGATGAAAATCTTCTGGGATCAGCTCGCTTGGCCGGACAAGGATGAGATGAAGAAGTTTCTTAAGCGAAGTATTGGCGTAAGTTGCATCTGTTGACAACTGTAGTCGACTGACGAGTGGGCTTACTCACAGGCTTAACTCCTTTCACTCATCAGGATATTTGTAGCTGCTGCGTTGTGTACGCCGATAGGCTTCTTGCGAAGGTGAAAGCTTTGGAAGGATCTGCGGTCGGCTCGACGGGTGGTCTAAACTCCACCCAGCTGGCAACACTGGAGCGTTCGTTAACCGTACTGTCGAATGTGTCCATCCTCATCGAACGGGTGACAAGGTTGCCACAGGAGCTAGGCTACAGTCAACCACGCACCTCCGGTGGCAGCATTGGAGCGGATGATGCGACCACTGAGAAACCCCGTAAAACTTCGCTGGATCAGCTGATGGCCGATGAGATGCTGCCGATCGATGGTCTGGCAAGCTGGCGGGGGAAATGTGTTCGCTATATCACTGACCATGTCACACAAACGACCCGTGGGCACGTGATTGCGTGCGGTGAGGTGGGCGTGAATGGTGGAAGCCCCAACGGCACCGGTAGCACGATTTCCGGTGGGTTCTTTTCCAGCAAATCCCACCCATCGCCGGTAGAGAACGTGGAGCGGTTGCGACACTGGATCGTCCAGTCGGCGGCACTGCTCAGGGATAGACTGACGGAAGTGGATCTGCACACGGTCGAGCAGGACCTGTGGACGGCGCTCGAGTCAACGATGGATGAAATAATCAAAAAACTGTTGGAGGTAGTACGAAGCTATTTTTTAAAGCTATTGGCACAACTACTAAACCGATGCTTTTCTTTGCTTCGCAGAAAAAAGACTCTCTTGTCACGTTCCAGCGGTTGCGGGATTGCTTCCAGCAACTCACCCATCACTACTTCCGCACACTGGGTGAAACGATCGCTTGCTCCACGATCGGCGAACGGTTGGACACGTTCAGCTCCACGACGAGCGAGCTCATCCAGCGCTACTACCTCGAGCGTTACCAGCAGCAGGAACAACTGGAAGAACCGGAAAACGGACTGCTGACCGTGCGCTGCTGGTTCCAGCCGGACGGACTTCAGATTAAGGTGCTGCGAGCGGAGCAGTTGCGTCTGCCGAAGGACTACAAACACTCGTGCGATAGCTACGTGAAAATTAACGTGCTGCCACCGGATCGCTTCGGTGCCCCGCTGCCGGAGCTGAAAACGAAAACCAAATCGAAGAACTTCTCTCCGATCTACAACGAATCGTTCGCACTGTAAGAACACCCCGCTCCTGGGCTGCGGCAGGGAAGGTTGCGCAGAGTCTAACGCTCTTTATTGATGGCTTTTGCAGGAAAATCAATCCGGTCCAACATTCCGTAAAGGGCACACTACTGATGCTGAACGTGAAGGTGTCCGAGCTGCTCGGCCTAAGCCAGAAACACATCGGCGAAGGGTTTCTCCGGCTCGACGCTGTCCCGGTCGTGCGCGATGCAAGCGAAGCGCACGAGATCGCCCCCGTCACCATTCCACTCAGTCTGCCATTTACCATCGGTCCGTGAGCGTAGGTTTGATGGTTAGACATCGACTTTACAACAGCAACTTCTCTCCTCCACAGCCTCCTACTCCGTGACGGCACTCGAAAACCGCAACCATGACAAAATGGCGTCCCAGTTTTTGAAGAAACTCAAACAGAAGATGGGCATCGCGCCATACACGATGAGTACGCTCAGTCTGTGAGAGGGTTACGACAAAGGGTTGCGATGCTAAGCAGCACATCGGTGTGATATCGTCTCGAGCTTAAGCTACCGTTTTAATGCATACGTTTCATTTCCGTTTTCTTGCCATTTAAGTTTCTTTTCGTGCTAGATTAGGTTCGTTTTAAGAGGACTAGTGAGACGTACTCTAAGCGATGTACAATAAAAAATAAACATGGTTTCAAATGATTTCAAAATAAGATTTTGTTCGGTTGTTTTTTATGCCTGTGTTTCCTTTTACTGTACTCTATTGTGTTTTTCCTTTTCTTAATATAGGATTTCAAAGCGCTACCATATGGACCATAAGCTACCTTATCCATTCAGCAGTAGGTAATATATTATTGTGTTTTACACACTAAACACGTGTGTTTCTTTCACACGACAGGACCCATTCAGACTGTCTCCCCCTATCGAGGAGTGACCTATCAGCAATGGTGGAAAAATCAGTCTAGTAAGCCCTTAAAACATGACTTCGGTCGTTACCCCAAAGAGAAGTAGAAGAATGTATTTAAAATCTAATACCTACACGCTTGAAAGACTGAATACGCTCTTGACAACTGAATGAAATCTGAATGGTATTGAACATGTTAAAAATGGGTCATATCGTTTCATTTTTAAATATTATTAAAGAAAATTAATTGTTTTATCTTCAGAAATGTGTTTTAAATGCTTAAGCGATGGTGTACAGTACCAGATTTTTTTTTAAATATAATAACGTTATTAACATTATTTATTTCAAATCTGATGTATCCAATTTTTAATATTTAGAAATATAAACTATTTCTTTCCTATCGAAAACCAACACACACGTTTTCTTATTCGCGTGTGATGGAGACGCCTGGTGCTTCATAGTTCTGAACTGGCTGCGTACGTTGTATGGTAAAATAAAGGAAGCAATCAGTGGTAATATTAAACATGCTTCTACTACTGTTGATAAATAAACACTAACATACATGTTTATAACATAAATTAAATAAATATTTTATTTAACACAACACACTACGAAACACGCGTTACGCGCCAACTAAACCATCTCGATCGCTACTAACTGTCTTATGGCAGCTAATTTTCTTCCTCTTGCCCCACATTCGTGTCCACTCTGTTGCCAGTGTGTTCCTTTTCCTCCGAAGAAGAGTGACCGGAACTGTTGCTTTGCGGCGAGTTGGGTGGCAGATAAATGGCGTAGATCCTGCAAGATACGTGAATAATATTCCTTAAAAAACGTTGGCTCGCGCTTTCGGTTCCTTCCAATATTTTACCTCGATACGGGATAAGATTCATCGATCACGTCAAACATGCGCTTGAAGCGGCAGGATAGCAAGTTCTCCTCGGGGCAGTACAGCGCGTTGTCGACGGTGAATGCCTCCATGGCGGTCAGCGCAAAACGGGTCATCTCGCCCAACCGTTGTTCGTAGTCGTGACT
>JXWZ01001805.1:0-15000 GCA_000956215.1 Anopheles farauti No. 4 | reverse complement strand
CTTTCCAAAGGACAAACGGAGCCTTAGCATTAGCATTTGAAACCCGCGGGGACGGCCGGCTACGTGTTTGTGTGTGAATGTCGGTCGTTATCGTGTCACGTACCGGTCGCAACGGGCGTGCTGCTACGGGAAGGAAGCACATTTGCTTAGCATAAATAACAACGACGGCCGTTGTTGACTCTGTCTGGCCCATCTACCATTCAACCACCTCCACACGGCCCTGTAGGGGTTGACATATACATTTTTCAAATCACACACTTTCCAGTGCTATTTTTTGTCCTCTTTTCCCATTTGTGCTGCATTATTCTTCTAAGCCGTAGAGGCGCGGCAGAGATGGGGATGGGGGGAAGAGGAGGGGAGGTGTATGTTTACCATTGTGATCAAATTGCGAAGATTTTTCCCAGCCTATGCTAATCATTGTGGCTACTTTTACATATGAAGTAAACTGTGTAAGTGATTTTACTCGTTTGCTGGCGATGCGTTAACTTTGCGTGTGGATGCTGTATAGTGTTTTCTTATAAAGAGAAAATTTAAAATAGGGTCTGATTTATAAAAAAAATCCTGGTTTGATGAAAGTATACACTGCAACGGATATTTTATTACAGTATATTAAATGAAACGTTTATATTCGTCGTTAGTGGACGATTATTTCAAATAATATAAAATGTGATACATGTTGTTTATTATCAATCAACCTGTCTGGTTAAAATTAACTAGTTTACTATACTTGTACATTAATACTTTTGTGACGCATGTAATGTAGCACTTTTCTGTTCATTTTATATGCCTGTTCACACTATTGCATCGCTAGCAGTAATTATACAATCGATTGTGGCATTTTCAAGCTATCCATGTTAAAATTAAACTTCTTACTAAATTACAGATTATCTTACCGTTAGCATATGTTATACATTTTTTAAAAGCAGTTACTTAAGCATTTTAATTTATTTCTTTTGAATATTTACTTACACATTTACATAATCCGAGCAATAAATATCAGTGGTTTAGGTTAAAAGAAACTCAAATAATGCATTAACATTTATAATTCCAATAATTATCTTCGTTGATCGGTCAACACATGAACATATTACTCCCAATTTTGCCACCCATTTTGAAGCATCTTCATGGCAGTCTTAGGATTGTAATCGACACTCTCGTGTATTGAATATCCATGGAGTGTTTTGTTAAAGCCTTGTAATTTTTTTAATTTAAATTTAAACCCATTATCTAAATACTCCGCCAATAAACGGATGATAATGATGTAGAATATTAAAAATATATATTATTGAAAATATGGTCAATATTAAGCTTATAGAAACAATCGTACTACAATCACACATGCTAATAGCTAAACGCCCTTTTAAGTATGATTTCCGACAAAGCTGCCATCACATGTCACGGCCATAAATAAAATCTTGCTGTGTGTAATTTCGTGATAAATGCTCTCCAGCGACGTGCTTCGCTTTTGCGAAAACAGCGCACGTGTAGTATTCGGCTCGGGGCAAATGGACTAAGACCCGCAGCGTGATGTCGCTCTGCGGGGTCGCAGTTGGTCTAGTTTTATTTTTATACTTGTCATACTCAACGAATGATAGCACTTTCGTGGTACGTGGCCTGCGGTTGCCCGCCGTTGGAAAGGAATTAGCCCGCGCTGCTGCTGTTGCAGAAACGCCATAAAACAATAAAGTACATTTATCTGGTGAATTCGCATGTGGTACATTCTCCGGTTGCATGTGCGCGCGTCGGCCCAGCATATTCCGGGCCGGCGATATTACAGACCTGACAGCAAAATACGACAGCTGCGTGAGCGTGTGAAGGGGCTGATGATGGTGGGAGACCCCCACAATCTGAACCATGGGCCCGCATAAGTGCGCTAGGCAAAAATGGCACGGAACTGATGCACGTTCACCACGTGGAAGGCATTAAATTGACGACATTGGTTACATGATCGGATTGCTCACGGGGTTGGCCTTCACACGGCTAAACCGTGCCAGCGGGCCAACAATGTGTCTAACGATGAGAAGCAGCGGAAAGCATAACACGGAAAGAAAATAAAAAACATTCTTACGCTCGGGTGGCAGCAGCTTTCGGTTTTACACTATCACTACCTCTGGTGGCCTCTGTTGGTTTGCTCGTGCATGTGCTTCCGGTTGACTTACTGTTCGGCTCCCATAACATCATAACTTCTTTTAGCTAGACGCGTAAATACTGTCTCGCGGCCGGGGCTCGTGCTAACACTATTTGATAACACCGTACGAAAGTAAAAACAACAAAAACTCGAAGAACGACGTGCAAAATATGCCTTACTACAGGGAGAGGAGGCATTTAGCTGGAAGAAGCCGAGGAAAAGCATTGTGAAATGAAAAAGGCAAGCAGCAGCACTGGATGTTGGGTAGCTTATTTGCAACGCATCTTTTCGCTTCAAAGACTCGACAATCAAAGCAATCGCAAAAAGTAAGCTCAAAGTGACGAACAAAGTAAGCGCGGAACTTGTCTCAGAATGAAGCGCTTCTTACAATGTGTGACGCTCGCGCCCGTGGTTTGTAGGCTGCTGAAGGCCGCGTTATTGTATTAAATAACATCCACCCGCGTCCCAGATGATGATTATGATGTACGGTTGGCCCTTTGTGCATTCATGCGTAGTCGAACTGCTGGTGCGTGTGTAGGCAGATAGTAAAGGCTCAATTGCCTACACGATGTATGCAATTCACAAGCTTCTTTGCATTGATTGAAGGATGATAGGCATTGTGTCGACCCGTGGTAAAGTGCATGAGGTGCATTGCTCTCAGCTGACATACATTTCCGCGTATCTTGTGAATGGTTGAGCGGCCGTTAAATACCACGAAGCCTGTGGCATAGACTTTCCCATAAAATTTGGACATTTTCTATTGTATTGCGTTTAGTTTCACGATAACTGTTCGCATTATTTATACAACACATATTGAAGATTCCAAATCAGTTAAAAATGTTAAAACGTATGATATAACATCTTATGATGATGTAAAATTATTATTCCTGGTTGGTCTCCTACACTTCGAGGTGTTCAAAATATGTTATAAAAATATGCAACTTCATTTAAAATGCTTTAAGTATGTAAAAAGCGTTAGAATTTGTCTGGCTATTGAAAAAACTCACCGCTTATGTCGATCTTCTTGACAATCGTAAAAAAAAATCATTAAATTAAATTTTTTTGTTTTAATAGAAAAAAAATATTAATTGTTAAATAAATAAGCCTTAACTTTAAAATTAAAGAAACAATTGAACGATTTCATCATTTGTAGGGCAACTTGTTAAAACCTGGGAAGCACAAAATGTTAGTTAAAAAACACAATTAATGCATTGGAGCTGAGAACCAACCAATTTCATCACACTAGCTATCTGACCATCGCTTTCCTGCTTTCTTTGCCCAAACCCAACAACATCTTCCTACATGTATTCTCCGAAAACAGCTCCCACCGTGTACTCACACATACGACGCCATAATAACACTTTCCTTACAAGAACCAGGTAATTAAATAAATGCAATTTTCGTGGAACAAAATTCGCTCTTTCACCGACGACGACGTTCTGCTGGTAGCTCGACCGATTATGCCATCTGTTACTGTTTGTGCGCTCGGTTTTACGCTGCATGGCAGTAGTTTGGCTGATTGCGACAACTTAAATGCTTTTGCCGCCGTCTCAAAACGAAAAGAATGCGTTGGAAGGAAGGGCCCCATTACCTTTCCACCGTGATGGCCACTTACCAGATACTTGAGAGGAAAGCATAGGAACGCTACAACAACAAAACCACGAATACGAACCACAAGCAATCAGGAAATGGCATTTAAGGAGTAAAACTATCCCAACCTCAAAGCCCTTGCTGTTTCGTAGCACAATTGCAGGGTTCGTTTGGTGTGTTTGTGCAAAATGCTAACAGCACTTCAAACGAGAATTGTTTGGAAAATTATTGAGTTTTTTAATGTATAGATGACATTGGAACAACAATACAGGGAAACGGAATAAAATTACTACAAAGCGCAATAAAAGTTCCAGTTAGTAGTAAAGTATTTTTAATTCACTTAATAACCTATAGGCTGATTGAAGTGTTCAAACGATTTCACTAATGCTTGGCTGCCGTCCGTCGCCGTCGAATCGTTACACCGAGGAAACCCTACGACCGTTTCTCATCCTGCACGTTGCAATTACACGAGCGTCTTGCCCGACATCCGACATTATCATCATTGAGCACGCATTGTCGTCGATACACAATTAGCTGTCGATTAAACGCGCCGTCGTTGCCTTGGTACGGCTGCCATCACAGATGCTCGTCGACACTTGCAGCGATTGAAAAGTGTGTTCTAGAAACGACTCTCCTCACAACACAGGCGGGAAGCCGCATGTGGTAAAATTGACGCTATTGTTGCCTACGGCTACGACATGATAAATTGAGTGCGAGTACGTCTCCTTTAGAATGCTGACGATTATTTATTCAGCAACGACAGTGAAATGCAAACTGACAGCAGCACAAGGGCTTCCTTTCTCTTCAGTCCGAACGGGCCGTCGGCGAATGGGTGGGAGAAAAATGTCGCCTCGACAACAATCATCGATATTTTGTCACCACACATGTGGCCCGACTAACAAACGCGGGCTGAAGCAGCATAAATACCACCGCCACACGGAATTACATTACGAAAACCCGTCTGATAGGCCGATGTCGATGTCAACGCCTAGCGGAGTATCGTGAGGAGCGTGCTCGCGCGGACGCAGCTGATTTCGGGAAGTATTAATATTCGTTATTAAGGCAAACGATCGGTGCGGAGGGGTTTAAATTATACTCGGCGACCCCGCAAAGGAAAGCCCGAATTTAAAATGCGTGTGATGTGCGCGCTGGGAAAACTAAAACATGGCTGGGTTCCGCTCCAGCCGCTCGTGGGCGTAAATGTGTCAGACGGGAATTGTAATTTATGGAAATGCATAACCGCAAACGAATGGCACGCTGTGCTGTTTGCTGCACGACCATCACCCTCCGCATGGGGAGCAAAATCTGCTTGGGAAAGGAAGCAGATGGAGTGAAAAATTTGCACGTAGCTAAATAACACATTGATTAATTGAAGTCTCCCTGTCACGCACGCATTCCGGTTCGGGACGCTAACCAGAAACGTACCGATAAGCCAACGTGGTAGAACGACTGCTTCAAGAATTTGTAGCTGTACGAGAATGTACATTCAATTCTTGGCATTCGAATTGGAATACTAAAATTACAATTATTGCATTGACTTCGACCAACACAATCATTCCGATTAGCATTAAATAAAAATAAGTATTAAATTCATCATGAGTTGACTTATGCAAAACATGTGGATAAGAAATTGTTACATAAATTGAAGAAAATATGAATCTGCTGTGAAACGATGGGCCCAAAAATGAACAGTACATATTTCGCGCCAGTAAGTTTTCTACTGTTAATTCTATTTTCTGCTTTGTTGTTTTGTTACATTAAAATGGTCGAAAAACTAATGGAATGTTATTAGCCCCGTAGTACATCAAAGATTTAATTCAAATTCGAATTCGTTGAATTAAAAGTATTACGAATTGAATAACGATTTCGTTAGCATTAACATTTCCAGTCAAAAAATAAGGACAAGACACAAAATAAAATACATTTACAGTAATCTCAATACTTAAAGAATATGTAGAATTACTTATAGAATATGTAATAAAAGTGACTTCGTCCCTGTCCTTCCAAACAGAGATTAGAAAGTTAGACAGTCGCACTACAAAAAACATTTGCATGAAAAAGAGGTCTAAGTAATGTATTATTTTGTAACAAAATCAACAAACAAAAGAACAACAGTCTTGAAATGTAAGAGTGAGAAACTTGACTATTTCTTGCAAACATCCTATACATAATTTGTATCAGATTATCATCGAACTGGAATAAATTGCAAATATTCACGGTATGCCAGTTCCTTCCTACCAAACGCATTAACGAGTTGATACGATTTTACCAACTACTTGGCTCTTCTGACGTGAATTACAACATGTTCTCACATGCGGTTCACAGTTCGTAAAGAAACGATTCAAACTTGATGTCCCACTAGCACTATGCACTGCGGTAAAACGCATTAAGCCATAATCCCGAGCACAAGGAACGAGGGAATGCCGTTTCCTAATCTCAGCTAGATTAATTTTTATGACCAACTCATCTATCCATCGTGTCTTCTCTCTCTCTTTCTCTTTCCCAATCTCCTGCCATGATTCGGAACCATACACAATCGCATCAATCAAGCCGTTTCATGAAATCGTTTACGGAGTTCTCGGGGTGGCTAGTTTGGAATGCTGAAAATCAATCACTTCTCATCGATTTTCGGTTTCGCCAGGAACAGAAACTGACTGATGGACAGCCGAGAGATAATGGGTCGCAAAGAGAGAATAATGGGGGAAACATTGCCCATCCAAACCGCACGCACACTGGTCAGATTTGCCCAGCGGACGTTGTTTTCCAGAGCGGACAGAGCCAGAGGTGGACCTGGTTGCAGCCTCGCAGCTCCCAACCACAGTCTTGTTTTATTATGATTGATGCCACGAAGGCTCAGCGAATTGGAAGCAATCAGTCTCCGGACGAATGAAGCCATGAACCGGACCGAATGCGCGGACATGAACGCAAAATTTAACGAAACACCTCCCCGGGTGCGCTACGGGGTAAGACGCGTTATGAAATCCATTCGATTCCCGACCGGCTTAAGCTGAAGATGAAAAATAAACACACGAACAATCCGGGATAGAACGTCAGGGGTGGATAAATAAAATACAGCCGTAGATAAAAACGTACACATTGCACGGACAGCTCACGAACGGCATCGGATCGGCTAACCGACCGAGCGGAAGAAGTATTGAATTCAAACCACCAAAAAGTCGGCATTCAACCGTGTGGCCAGTGTGCAAAAGGTTAATTAGCATAAATTTATTAATCATAAATTTTATACTGCGCTGCTGCAACCTTTGGCAAACGCATTGGGATGTTCAGGGGGTCGTGGATGGGAATCGAAACCGCCGGTTTGATCGTACGAATAATTTATACAATTTCGTGTTCCACTGCTGCTGCATGCCTGACGGACACATGCACATACGCGCTTGACGAGCGACAACGGAAGGTTTTTTGTTGTATGATTATTATTATCTGATTTTCATTCATCAGTCACAGAAGGAAAATCAACCGAATCAATTCCCCGGCCACCTTTATCCGGCCTGAAACGAGCAGTGGATGGCGTACCAAGGAACTACAGGACAACCCCGGTCCACATGTATAATTCATCTTGCCATAAACATAAAATTACGAATAATGATCGATTGTTGGAAATAACAATAAACTATACATTTATTCACAAATTCCGTTCGTTGATTGCAGGACACAGCCATTGGACACCCGGTTTCGAACAAGTTCCCTCCCTGGAAAGTTCGGGGAAAACGAGTCGTTAATTTTCCGTTTCATTACGCCCAGCGAAACAACAACATGAACAACGGCAGCAAGTTCCATTTTCATACCATTCATTATACGAACGCGGAACAAGACAACCGGCAGGGCAAAAGATGCCATAATAACACAAGGACCGGGACGGTACGAAGGCACCCAATGGACGCCAAACTTAGCTCTGGATATATTAAAAGCTTAAATTCATAGCACACATAACCATTGGAAGAAGTTATTGTCGCAAGTAGCCACATTCTCATCAAGCAGGAACGAACACTTATTGCATTTATTATTCTAAAAATATGGAGAGGTGTGATCACACGATTGGTGTGAGAAAGGTTTTTACCCCACAAATCATCACACTGAAGATGTTCTTCCAGTATATGGTAGGCTTAGTACATTTTGTAAATTCTCGATAAGATAGACTGCATGGATTTGATTGATGGATACGTTTTTCGTGTTTAGCCACAAGAATATTTGTAGACAGAAGTTAAAAACCAAAATACTAGCACTCTATGTGTTGGTGATTACACTAGATAGTAATGACAGTATTAGTATTTAGTTTAATCCTGCTTTAACTTAACGCGTCGAAGTGTAGGATGAGTATCATCCATGGAACACAAGATAGCTATTTCCTGCTGTATGTTCACTCAGTTCAGTCAGCCAATGGACGCCTGAAGCTCTTGCGTGTCTATCGTCACGTGCCGTCCTTAACATAGATGAAGAAAAATAAATTAAAATCCTATCCCGATCACGTTTAGTTCGCTTATAGCATTTCTCAAACCACCCAGAACTACACAACCAGATAACAAAAGGTCCTGTGGGGTCTCTATCTTTGGTCGATTGAAAACGACCACCACCGAAATGAATCTGAGCGATCTGGGTGGGGCAATTGAGCTGGATTTGGGAAGAATGGAGATAAATTAAGATGAAATATGTCACCAGCAGATATGGACAAACAGCGCGGAACCTTAAATGCGCTGGGTGCATCCCAAACCTGAGGGCACGCCGAATGGAAAGAAAACGATAAACTTTGTTCCCTCCGTAGACCGCCCGTTTGCTTGCTGCGAAGGCTAGGACCGACCGCAGGCTGGTACGCTCTCCAGAGTAGTTTAATCCATTGTACGTGCGGAATTGGAACCCGATGGGTTAACTTTAACACTGGCTCGTTTGGTTTATCACCCCGCGTGTAACCGTTCCAGAATGGACGACGGTGCGATCTTGATGACGGTTGCTGTTGGTGCACTGAAAAGGACAAAACCAGCGTGGCAAGAGCACTCGGCGGAAACAATCGACCGACAGTGCACAAATGCAATGAAAGAGTTTTCTCTTTTTCACTGCCTAAAAAGCCGCTCCCGTCGCAATACGAGTGGGTCCTTTCAAGCTATTCACGTCAAGACGAGTTGGTTGTATCGTAAATGAGCACGACATAGCCAACACGCTTCACGCTTCATGTCACCTACTCAGTTAACGTACCCCCACCAGAGGTTGGTCATAAGCACCATCCCGAGGCAAGGCAAGAAATAAAATCATAGACCGCACGGGGTCGGTTTTGGTTCAAACCTAGTGCTGCCAGGTTCGTTAGTTTTACGTTCCATACGAACGATACCAAGGGTGTGCTCTTTACGGTGCTTTAAAATTGTACTTTTAATTGAAAAATGTGACGTAAATTATGATTCATACTGAGTGGCACGCTCTGCCAAGGCAAACGGTACCGTGTTGTGAACGAAAGAGATCCAGACGTGCTTCCTGGATGGCATCGTTCTACGCAAGTGACGTGGTGAACGTGGGTAGAAGCGACAGTAAAATCCCTCTCCCACATGCGTATAAACGAGCCCCGATCATGGGAACTTGGCTTAGAAGATATGATTATATGACAATATCATCAACTTTTTTATTATTCTTGTTGGTCTCATTCTTGTTCCCAACGTTTTTCCATTGCGAGATGAAAATTATGTGCTCTTTTATTATTTTTTAAATCCGATTAGCTGCTGCTATACACTCCAAGATTAGCTCTGACTGCTTCATACAACAGTTGTTCTTCTGCCTGCCATTCTATTTGCCTGTTTATTTATTCAGTTATCGAAAAACATATTATGAGATAACATATATGTTCATGGATAATCTAATCAGTATCATGCCAAATCTGGGAATAAAATAGCAGTCTACCGGTTTGTATTAAACATGTATTTGTAATATGTAATAGAATATCTTGTATCTCATATATTCATCCCAAATTCATTGCGTACTTTTGAGTAACTTTTTGAGTAACACACACTTTTTATAAATTAAAGCTTCGTTCAACTAGCAATTAGAATTTATGTTAACTTATGCTGAATAGATATTGAAATAAACAGTTGCATTCATTGCACTCATTCTAATTTCCCATCCTGTTCTTGTAAAATGTATAGCAAATGGGAATTTATTCAACCCCGGTTTGTAGTTTCTTCAATTTCAATAAAGTTGGTAATAAATGCAAATAATACCGAAGAACGTACTTCAAACCCGTTACCCTGGCAATCTTTGTTGAACAACCGCAAAAATAGAAAAAAAAAATACTCCGTTCTAGGACTGCACAATGGTCTCGTAATAAAATATCGGCAAATGGTCTGGGAACTTTGCCTAACTGGTGTCGTCTTTCCACAGCCTGGATGGAGGAAGTCGTTTGGCAAAATTTAGAACCTAATTGCTCAGTCTTGCAAAGGCTACAGCCATCCGTTTTCATTCACTTTGGTACAGGCTCCATTATTGTCGGTTAGTCCGGTTAGTCCGTTACGCTTGATCTACACACGAGACGTGTATTATTATATTGCCTGCACCAGCGAGTCCCAACATCTTGGGAAAATGTTACACAAACCTTCGATTCTTCCTTGAGTAAAACGAGTGAAATTTGAATGCCAAATGACCCTCACGGAACCTGTGCTGCATAACATTTATCAGAATGTATTGATAGTGGTATATAAAAGAAGGCCGTATGGCACAGGACTCGAATGATCTTCATTCTTTTGGTTTTGTCCTAGGTTTGCAGGTTCCTGCTGCTTCATTTTCCTGGGCACAAACTGCATCGCATGATGTTGGATCTAGAAAAAGCCCTTCTTTACAGTATACCCCAGTACAATAAACTGGTCGAATTATTGTGAACGTGCATTGTGAGTACGCTCAATGGGCAGAAATTCAACCGTACAATGTTGTAATGAAACGAATATTTATAGGCATTGTCGACAGCTGTTACTGCTGATGTAAGAGTGTAGTCAATTTATTTTACAAACGTATAACCAAACGTTTACAATCCACTAGTTTTGGCTAAATCTGTTTGCTGCAACATTTTAGAACCAGTAGTATGTTTTCCGAGAGGAAGTGCAAGTCCTGAGCGTGACGAGTATTTAAATGAGTAATAGTTCACTTTCTAGAGAAAAAACTATAAATTTAGATAAATTAAATTTTATTTAATATATTGTTCTTTATGCTATGATTTATTTATGCTTACAGAAAACTCACCAAGCACAAATTTTATTATCTGTTTTTCACAACCCTTTAACAAGCAGTTCAGAATAAAACAAATCAAACGCTATCAACAAACTCTTCTGAGTGACATAAACATGGGAACAAACTTTTCCCATCAAGCGAACCTTCGCTTTGCTGACTCAACACAAGATTCTCGTTCCATAATCGCTACCCACGTTCATCATCTGGTTGGCTTATGGTTGCAGCATAAACCCTCTGTCGGATTTCATAACGAGCAATCTAAGCGAATCGGATTCCAGAAGCACACGACGCCAGGATGTTCTCGTGTGATGCTCGGAACACATGAGCAACACAAAACGCTGGAAACTTCAAAATAAATTCATACTTCGCTCATAACGTGACCGGGACTACCGCGAGGAGACTGTATCAACAGCAGGAGAACATTGTTTAAACAACCAAAAATTTTAATTTTAAATTTCAATATAAGATCATAAACATTCCTTCCGCTTTCTGGCAGCTACAGGCACGGTTGTTGTGCGGTGTTCTGTTCCACTCGACTTGCATAGCACCGTCAGAAACCGCTTTGCCATCGGCGGCTCAGGCATGCCGAGTTTCAGAACCCAGGAGTAAGGGGTATGTTTAGTTGGAGTGCTGGGAAAAATGGGAACATCTCGTCCCTGAATGAAATGTGTAGCTACCGACCACCAAATTCACTGAATATTATCAAAGGCATGAAATCATAGTTTTCGAAAAAGATATACGAAATATCTGTTGAAATTCAAAATTTATACCATTATCAATAAAATATTTCACAAGGGAAAGGATTTATACTACGGAAATGAAATTATTTATTCCGCTACGATGGTCTGCAACATTCTACTATATTGCACTAAACTAGTCAATTTGTCTACAAATTCCACCGTTCAAAATGGTTCGGTATCTGATTCCAGCGCCTTTCTACCTGAGCATTCGCACCTTTCTACATTAATGCATTCGCTACGCATTGTTAATGTTTGTTGAAATAATATTGTTTCTTTAGAAGAATATACACCGTGCTATATTGTTTCACGATACAACACTGCCACGATCGCGCATAAGAAGAAGGTACGTTTGTGCGTGGGGAGTGAAAAGATTGTTCTATCTCAAAATATGTTTTAGCCGCTTGTATCGGGCCAATGTTATTGCAGGCTCAAAGGTCGCCGGAGTGCCACCACAGAGATGGCTTTCTGTGGAACGCAAGGGCCTCATTTTGTTGATTATTTATACAAATGGAGCATCTGCTCTATCAATCAGAAAGTTCTTGAAAGGCAACCAAAACGACCGCCATCTCTCGTGCCACAGTGCAGCAGATATGGTGGGTCTTTAGCAAACACACGTACAACAGCATAAGGCACAAACACGTCACAATCAACATCATCGCCGGCTCGGACGCTCGAACGCAATGCAAATATCACGGAAAGCAATAACAAAAAAATGTACACAAAGTATTCTCAGCGCAAACCGGAACAGGAAACGCAAAAGGAAAGGGTGGTCACCGCTTTGCACGTGTACCATAATGTGGTCGTTTTGATTATCAGTCTTTCGTCATCATACCGAAAACAAGGTGGTGAACGTACTAGTGATGTCTGATTTCATTATATGAGATTGTTGTTGTTGAGATTGAATTTGTTGTTTAAAATGTTTATCATGTTGTTGATTTATTTAAAAAAATACTTGTCATAATAAATTTAACGCCCGTAATGTTTTATCTTTTAAACAGTTATTACAATATTTAATTTAGATCTTTAAATTCCAACAAAGTTTAATAAAGCAGTAAATGAATTTTTATGGAGTAATTTCATGTATACGTCTTCGTTATCCATTTTTATGGGTGGCAGCAATAAATTTTACTTCATAACAAAATGAAATTATGCATACATTTTTATCAAACATCTTTTATTTATTTTTTTTATCCTTCATCTGAAACCATTGAAAAATAGAAAATCATTCTTATCATCACTTTCATAGTTTAGCCACTATAACCTCTACAGTACCTATCCCTTCGCGTGGCTGCATTTGAGTAGGATCTGCCTAATCAACTGTTTATTCATTATTTACACAGTTATATTCCATCGAATATAACCCATATCCGGTGGTGTCGTAAAAGAAATTCCATTTGCGCTGCTGTTCTTTACCGCGCCAAATGGTCCACAGTTTCACACAAAAAAGTCCGACAATTCAATGCTTGCATTTTTATTCTGTTGACTCATCAGAGATGAAATAACAAGTCTGGTGAAGAAAAATATGAATACACCTCCGTCGCACCCTTTTTTCTCTCATACCTCAATACGCATGCACCTTTGGCTTAAAAAACCACTTACAGCCAATCGGTAAAAATAAATAACCGCCCATGGGATGCGACGTTACCTCGTGGGGGCTTCGTAGGTACGAATAAACAAACAAACAAACCAAACTGCATCTCCCGTTGAAACCCAGCACGAACCGAACTCGAGTAGTGGAATAATATTTTTATCCCGCAATATCCCATTAACCGATCGACCATCTGCATCTTTTCAGCACTTATTATCACATATCTCGGGACAGACGAAAGAGAAAGTTTGATTTACAACAGCAGCGTGTCTTTGAAAAAAAAACGTATTCATTTGGATTCAATTTCAGCTGCAATTTTCTTTCCATCATATTCTTGCCAACGTCTAACTAATCGATCGTCACAGTCACGGGAAATAAAACGACAAAAACCTTCCTTTTGCTGCTGGGCGTGTGTTGTTTGCGATTATGTTAATAGATTGGAGCCGACAATTTCACCGGCACGAAACGTCAACAGCAGCTATGCTACGCTAGTTGGTAGCAGGGGATTAACATGGAGCCGTTTCGGGCCTTAGCATAGTAGAACCGGGAGTCCTAACGAAATGCTAGCACCGAATTGTAAGCAACTTAGAAAGATGTAGTGTTATTTTATTAGCTTTAGCATTTCTGCATTTGACATTTGCCAAATCTAATGCTATTTTAAATTCGATTCCAAATTCGTGTGGCCCTGTGGAAGAAAGTAGTATAAAATATGGTGTATATTGAATGGTCATCAGTTCATGATGGTTCCGTACAAACCAACAATATTTTTCAGTTACGTTCTTCGACAATCTTATTTGGACGAGATAGGTTACTTGACCTATTTTTACCGAGGGTGTATCTTTTGATTTGTATAACATGAATACAATTTCAACCCTATTTGGACACATTACTTTAAAGTATCGTGTAAAAGTAAACGTCTTCTTTATTTTTACTATGTATAAAAACTTCTTTTGTGTGACTAGAGCATTCAACAATAATCTAAAGCTATTTTCTCATAAAAATTTAGAGTAATAGCCGTAATATTTTATTTCATAAAAACAATATATTTTACAACATTAACATATTATACTATCTTAAATTGGAGTTATGTATTTAAAAAAATTACAAATATTTTCAAATAAACTGTTAACATATGTTAAAATCATAAGAGCTTGCGAAAGTTTGTAAACTATTAACAAGTTTTTTGTTGTATGTTTTTTGACTCAGGCACGTTTGCTTTGTCACTATCACCTCGATTACGTTTCAAAAAATGCAACATCACACTGAGTGCCCTTTGGGCCTACGGTTGATTGATCATCCCTATTTTGCACAAGCTATTAGCGATGGCTATGAAGTGAGTCTACGATTGAACTATTTTGCATCTCAACGAGACTCGGTCATCAGGAACGTAAAAGCCCGCTGATCGTGCCCGGTTACGGTGACATCGACTATAGCATCTGCGGGTTGGCAGAGATCAACCCCCGTCAACCACAATAAAACGACTTGATTGATGCATTATTTCATCCTCCCTGCATATGTCGTGTCGCCTGGATCGATCATAGCAGGCGCTCCACAACAAGCACGGAACGGGCTGTTTCACTATTGCGCCTGCATGATAACTGAATTTAAATGCCCAATTACGTTCACTGACTTTGGCTTTTAAAAAATCAGTTCATAACGCTGCTTCTAGGCGAGAAACACAAACCTACAAACCTTGATTTAAATTGATTAACACACACACACACACACACACACCA
>JXWZ01001803.1:0-10910 GCA_000956215.1 Anopheles farauti No. 4 | reverse complement strand
GCGCAGCGAGGTAACAAAATGGCACGACACGTCACCTGAACTCGGAACGTATGATTCACCGCTGATGATGGAGGCCTCTAAGGTTGGTTCTCATAACGTACACGCAGATACGCATCGAAGGACTGAGCGGTTTCTCGATTAATTTCCCGGTACATGATGGAGATGGATGAATCGCCATGCCATCGATTAGTTAGGATCAAGTGATTGTTTTTTATCACTATTATGCTCCAGGGAAGGAACAAAATTGTCACGTACCTGTTTAAAAACAACATTCCCAATTGCAAACTGAAGTGAACGGAAATTTCCGCTCATCTGCCATTTCTGTCCTGGCCGCAGGTTTAATGTAGCCCATTCCAATAGCGTCGTAAACTGCGAACCAAAATTGATGCCCTTAGGCTGCTGACCTAAAAACGCACGCCACTTCGGTTCCGTTCTCACTGTTGCACATCGTTTTGTTGTTTTTTTTCCCCCAACATTTTTACCCGCAGAATCTTCATTTCGCTGGACTTTCTAAAAGTGGCCAAGCACAGTTTCAGTTAATTCTTCGGGTTTGCTTTTCGGGTCCGTTTCTCGTGCGTTCTTGGGGATGTGATTGGGTTACCAAACCGGTCCAAAGGAAAGATATGTTTGACGTAGAAAGAGGCAGAGAAATGGGGATATTTTAAAGCAATGGTTGCTTTGCAAAAGGTACTTTTGAGAAAGTGGAGTTTCGTATTTTCGTAGGATTTAAATTCAATTTATGTGTGCCTTTGTCGTGTCTTTCCGTTTCGTCCCTTATAGTGCACTGGTTTTGTTGATTTTGTTACGTTTTTAGCAGCGATTCGTAGTATACAACACTAAGCTAGTCCCACCAAAAATAACCTTGGTGTCGTAGATGTAGATCATTCGGTGCCTTCCTTTCATCGTCAAGTTAGCCTTGGAGGAAAACAAACTGTGCTCTTGAAGTATTCGAATCGCATAAGCTTCCGCGAGGGACTTTTTTCCCACCGACATGTCGAGTATAATTTTCTGCGTTCTTCAGATCTCTTAGGTGACTCCTGGAAAATGCTCCCAAAATCTCCTTCGAAATCCTTCCAAGATACAAATATTGCCCAAACAAATGTTCTACCTTCACTCCCATTACCGATAGAGGTCGCTAGCAGTTTGTAACACATCAACACCTCACGAGCTAGCAACGTACTCTAACGTCTCGTTTCCGTTTTATTTTTCCCCAGCCCGGTCTCGACGAGGTGGTCCGGCAGTGCCGCAACCGCAACCTCTTCTTCTCGACCGACATCGAGAAAGCGATCCAGGAGGCGGAACTGATCTTCATCTCCGTCAACACGCCCACCAAAACGTACGGCAACGGACGGGGCCGAGCGGCCGATCTGAAGTACGTCGAGGGTTGCGCGCGCATGATCGCGGAAATGTCACAGAACAGCAAGATCGTGGTGGAGAAGAGCACGGTACCGGTGCGGGCCGCCGAAAGTATCATGCACATCCTGAAGGCGAACCACAAGCCGGGCGTGAAGTACGACATCCTCTCCAATCCGGAGTTTCTCGCCGAGGGTACGGCGGTGGAGGATTTACTCAAGCCGGACCGGGTGCTGATCGGTGGGGAGCAAACGGCCGCCGGTCAGGCCGCGATCGAGAAGCTGTGCTGGGTGTACGAGCACTGGATCCCGAAGCGAAGCATCATCACGACCAACACGTGGAGCTCGGAGCTGTCGAAGCTGGCGGCCAATGCGTTCCTCGCGCAGCGCATCTCCTCCATCAACTCGCTGTCGGCGGTATGCGAGGCGACGGGTGCGGACGTGAGCGAGGTGGCCCGAGCCGTCGGGCTGGATTCGCGCATCGGGCCGAAGTTCCTGCAGGCATCGGTCGGTTTCGGGGGCAGCTGCTTCCAGAAGGACATCCTCAATCTGGTGTATATCTGCGAGGGGCTAAACCTACCGGAGGTGGCCGCCTACTGGCAGCAGGTGATCGACATGAACGACTACCAGAAGACGCGCTTCTCGCAGAAGATCATCGAGTGTCTGTTCAACACGGTCACGGACAAGCGCATCTCGATACTGGGGTTCGCGTTCAAGAAGAACACGGGCGACACGCGGGAAACGCCCGCCATCACCGTGTGCCGGACGCTGCTGGACGAAGGCGCCCAGCTGAACATCTACGATCCGAAGGTGGAACCGGAGCAGATCATCGCCGACCTAACGCACCCGACTGTGACGGAGAGCCCGGAGCATGTGAAGCGTGCGGTGCAGATCTTTGCCGATCCGTACGATGCGGTCCGCGGCACGCACGCCCTCGTCGTCTGCACCGAATGGGATGAGTTTGTCGTATGTCATCATTGTCGCCGTCGCGTCACCTCGAAGCCGATGGCCGATCGTCACTACCAACACCACCACCTTCCGCCCCACCATCCCTCGTCACACCACGAACCACGGTGCCCGGTCGAATCTAATACTGTACCCGGTGTTCCTTTCGTTCTCTTTCCGCAGAGTCTCAACTACGAGCGGATCTACGCGTCGATGATGAAACCGGCGTACATCTTCGACGGTCGCAAGATCCTGCCGCACGAGCGGCTCCAGCAGATCGGGTTCCACGTGCAAACCATCGGCAAGCGGTTGCTGCACCAGGAGCCGCACCCGCTGCGCCACGGTGCGGCGGTGCCAGTGTCGCACCACACGACAAACGGACACCACGGGCCGGTATCGGGGACGGCGCTGAACGGCGACGGACCCGGTGCGCAGGCCTAGTAGCTCTGCTGCCTCGTAGATAGTAGTAGTGATATCGCTTCGCCCGTAGACACGCTAGACCTGGCCACCGCATCGCACCAACACCCGCATTCACAGCATCCACAGCAACCGCAGCAGCAGCAACGTGGCCTACTGTTCGATGCCGCCGCCGGCTGGTTGCAGTGCTTTCTCCGCATGGACTGTACGGGCGTCGGTATGGCCGCACCGAAACCGGCCGCGACACCAGCCCGCGAACCACCGCCGGCACCTCCACCGACACCGCATCGCTTTCAGATCGGCTGCCGGATCGTGCGCACCGTACGCACCAGCGTCCAGAGCGATGCCATCCTCGGCGGCGTGACGTCCACAGTGGAGAGTTTGCTCGGCACGCGACCACCGCCCCGGAGCCGAACGCGCAGTACACCTCCGCATGGCCGCGCGTCCAGTGGCACGTCCGGTGACGATAACATTACGATACCACCGGAAGATAGGAAGTATTACTACTGAGCAAAGGTGCGCGCGAGGCGGACACCACACACGGAAACTAACTATAGCTTTTAGGGTTAAGGGGTGGATTGTGGCCGATCGGCCAGAATCGAAACGAATCTATACTCAAATAGCGCACGCACGCACGCACGCCTTTTTGTATTATCCGCATTACGCTTTTTCCTCCCGTCCTGCTTCCCGACCGAATCCTTCTTCCCGAACCGCCAGTACACCTCACTGTAGGGGGAGATCAAAAGTGCGTGCTGGATTGCTTAGAATAAGTAACGAACAAACTGACAGTTGCGGTAGAGAGCTAAAGGGGCAGAGAGAGACATAGAGATAGAGAGAGAGCGTGAGAGAGCGAGCGAGCGACGACTCTCAAGCGAATTACGAAGGCTCTCAAATTAGTTTTCTTTTTGCATTTCCGTTAATGTAACTGTATAAAAGCACTGGTTTGCTACACGATAGTGTATCTATGTGTGCGTGTGAGAGAGATAGGAAGATATAAAGAGGGTGAGAGGGAATGATATTTTATAAGAAAACATATAGTATTTTCTATCGCTTAAGCACAAACAAAACTTCACACTTCATTATCGCACATAAGCACACACACAAACACTCGTTAAACCTTTCTCCCGTCCTCCCCGACCCCCACCCTTTTCTCCTGTATGGCGTGCATGTTAAGTCGCCGGCGTAAGGAGGTGTGTGTTGTAAAATAACACCGAAATTATAAAAAAACGTACTCTTTACCAGTAGAATCCTTTCTTCGCTATCGCTCGCTGTTTTCTCCTTTTCTCTCTCTCTCTCTCTCTCTCTCTCTCTCTCTCTCACGGTTGCTACAACTTTTGAAAATCGATCAAATTTCCGGTGCAATGTACTGCATCGCTGCAGGTAAAACATACCTTATTTAGATGGATTAGCATTTAAGCTGGGACGAGAAGGCGGATGTGAACATCACTGTATGATTTGTGAGAATATGTAATATTAATAAAAAAAAATAAAATAAACGATTTAAACTGGTCAATGGATTGTATGATCTTGCTTAGCTTTGGGAGCGTGCCACTTTCCTATCGTCGTAAAACTTGCGGAAATGTTTCGTCGTAATCTCCGAAGCTGTGAGAAAAGATTAAAATTTTAATCCAAAAAATACTACGCACCACCGACTCGCGCGTCATCGAAGGGTTAACTTCTCATCGTTCCCTTCTCACTGCTCACCAGTCGCGTCTCATCTGTCAAAAGCCGGGATCAAAACAAAAACACGGGATTTCGGCTCTACCCCCGGGTGCGGTGTTGTTTTCGATTGTGCAATAGTCGGTGGTGGCTGTGTATAAAACATAAATATGTTAAAAACAATAGTTTCGATGCAATTGCTGCCCGGTGCGAGGCTGGTAACCGGTGGACTGCAGCTAACCGCACGAAGAAGCGTACACACGCGCACGAAGTCGCGTATTTCACCACCGCCGAAGATCAATCCGTCACACTCCGACAGCAGCGCAAGGATCAGTCCGTTCGGTTGGGGACTTTTGGTGTGTGTGGTGTTTTCGGTTTTGTCAGTAAGGAAAAGAACAACTTTTTTCAAAAGCGCACTCTTCTACTCATCGCAGCTCATTCCGGCCACCACGTTCGGTCTCGGATGCTGGCAGGTTTACCGGAAACAATGGAAGGAGGGACTGATCAGCGAGCTGGAGCGAAAGATTAACATGTCGCCGATACCGATACCGGATGAGTGAGTGGTCGGAAATGGGATACGGCGTGAGGTGAATAGCTAATTGCGCTTCTTCCCTTGTGGTAGCCTTTCCGCCCTGAGCGGCATGGAGTACGAAACGGTGACGGTACGCGGACAGTTCCTGCACGATCAGGAGATCCATCTCGGACCGCGAGCCTGCATACAGCGCGGCGATAGCCACACCACCGGCGGTCTCTTCACGCAAAAGGAAGCATCGATTGGGTTTCTCGTGATAACACCGTTCAAGCTGGAAGGACGCGAGTAAGTTTTCCTCACCGAGTAACTGATTTCGGTTGTGACGTCGTCAAACCACCAATAACGCCACCCTCTTCTCTTGCAGTGACAAAATCCTCATCAACCGTGGCTGGGTGCCGAAACGCTTTCTCGATCCGGCAACGCGGCCCGAGGGACAGGTGAGCGGCACGGTCGAACTTCAGGGTGTCGTCCGGCTGCAGGAGAATCGACCCCAGTTTACGCCCGAACAGCGCGGTGCCATCTTCATGTACCGGGATGTGGAGAAAATGGCGACCTGGCGTGGAACCGAGCCGTACTATCTGGACGCGACGGCTGCGTCCACCGTTCCGCTCGGTCCGGTCGGCGGACAGACGCGGATTACCCTGCGAAACGAACATCTGTCGTACATCGTGACGTGGTTCAGTTTGTCCGGCTTCACGACCTGGCTCTGGTTCCGGCAGATCGTACGCGGCAAGTCGTTTTAATGTGGTGGAAGCGGCAACGAACTGGTTGGAGTGACATCGAACTTGAACACTATTATATTGTTGAAAATAAAACCGTACCAGAATAGTATGTGCTGTTTAGTGAGATCGTTTGAACTAGTTTACGAAAAGCTACGCTTGCTATGATCAGTTTGGTGGCTCCTTCCATAGCGACAGATTGGAAGTCTAAGTAGTGTATTGAGTGCTGTCTTCCGCCGCTTACTAGATGTGAATTCCTTGGCAGTTGTGGTTATGAAATTATGCGCCATTTATCCATCTCACGGCCTTAAAATCATCCTGCGTCTTTCTAATTACATGAAAATCCATAGGAAAGGTAACAATTCTCCTGTATAACTTCCCCTCGAGCGCCTAAGGAGCGAAACAAATTGTGATAATACACTGTATAGACGCACAGAAAAACAAGACACATTCATTTTATTTTTTGTTTTTTTGTTTTCTTTTCGTTCCCTTTTTACCAACATATGTCTGTGTATGTATGTGTGTGTGTGTTGTGTGTTTATGAGCATCTGCTTTTATGCATATTTACATTTACATTTCTCCTGCTCACATCACCTTAACATCTACGTAAACTCAGCGCGTCTATTGTTTTAAATACATTTTTTGCTTAATTATTACGAAACGATAAAATCTGCATTCCAAGCGCCTTCTGCTAGCGAAAGAAGGCGAACTATTTCATTACGACGCGCACGCGTTTTTCCCTTGTAATTTGTTGTCCTTAAGTTAAAGTTCGACGGTTTATGGGTTTTGGTTTCAGTCCCCTTGCGGCACATGGACAAATGTTTCGTCTGTACGTCCCCCACAGAACCCTCCACCGTCGCTGCTTTTCGCAAATAATTTTGTTGAAGTAAAATAAGTAAATTAAATCATATATGTCTAGCAAAAAAAAAATCACACTAGTGAATCGGTTATAAAAGTGAAACTTAAACTATAAAATGTGAGATAACTCATTATGGTTACTATAAATATAATTAAGAATAAAAAGCGCTCCAAACGTTCATTAAACACTTGACCTGGCATCCGGAATATTCAATTCAATTAGGTTTCTCCCTTGACCCGGATTATTAATTGAACTGAGAATGAAAGTTTTTTTTTCGTTTGTCCATAACCGTACGGGGAAAAGTAGAATTACTCATTTTATCTTCAGTTCAATGCATCACATCGCATATTGTGTATTTCCATATTGTTCGGTCATTTTGTCACCGAAATGAAGCCTTCTTACATTTCGGTCGACCCTTTACTCGTTTATCAGATCGCACAGAACACTTGCTCAAACTCCTTCTCTCATCCATACAAAGCTTCACCATGTTGGCTACTCTCATAAAATGTCCTACTTCTTTCAAACACTGTTCGCTCTGGCGAGCATGTGGATAGTTTCGAAAAAAAATCTAACCACATTTACTCCGCGATATCGTCCCTTTCGCGAGTGTTGGCATTGAATAAACCTTCTCCTCTTTACTTTCCATGTTTTGCCTTTATTCAGATTTTTTTGAAATTTAAAACGTAGAGCATATGTTAAAAATACTTATCAACGTAACGAAGGGTACAGTGAAGAAGAAGAAAAAAAATGTTGTTGATGGTAAGGGGGGAGGGAGAGGGGAGATACGAACTCTTATCTAACGTGCTAAGACCTATGTGCGGAAAAAGGCTGCAGGGTGGAACAACTCCGATTATAGCCATGAATCCAACCCATTCCGAGCTGACGCAGAGCAGGACGAAACAATAGTAATAAACACGTCACAAGCCACATGCTCGTTTCGGTTAAACACTAAAGGGGAAGTGGTTGGTTTTCCAAGCGCCGTCATCATAACATTGAAATTTTACGGGAAAAATGATAAAATTTCGCAATACGGAACAGAATGGGGAAAGGGGAGCGGGAGTTCTAGATACTCCACACCCAGCCAACTAAGTAATTAGTAGACTCCACTTCATTTTTCATACACTCCCCGCAGACACGTACTGACACTCTCACACACACACATACACACACTCACTCACAAGCATACATTATATCTTGTTTTTAATTAAAGCTAAGATTTTTCTCAGTGTTCATTTTTACAACTACCTTTGTGTGGTTTGTGTGTAGCATTAGTAGTAGTAGTAGTAGTAGTAGCAGTAGTAGCAGCATCCAACAGCAGTAATCATAGTAATGTTAGTTACAAGTTTGCATAAAACGCGTATGGAAAGTTGTGATTGTATGTGTGTGTGTATGCGTGTGTAATGAAGGATATGGAACTGTTCTCTCTCGCGTGACCATCCGGTTTGCGCACATTGCAACAGTTTGCAATAAAGTTAAATGTTCATCCCACCAAAATATATCATCTTACTGTGGGCTGTTTGCTTCCATTGCGTTCTCCCCAGATCCGCAAAAAAAACCTTTCAGACAGTTTCGCTTTTAAAACAAATATCTCGCAGCTTGAACTCCACACACACACACACACATACACAAACACGTCTATAGCTTATGTCACCCTACACAGATACAGTAGGCGACGGCTTCACTGCTTCCTAATAAACGAAGCAGATGGTGTGGTTGTATGTCACGAAGGGGGCGTGAACGTTTGCTAGTGTCTCTTTCCCCTGTTTCCTCCCCTTACAACGATGCCTTCCGTGGTGTTTCGCTGTTTTCTTTTTTTATATTGTGTGTTCGTGTTATCTTCTGCTCTAATTATGTGTGTATATGTGTATTGTGTACTTTCATATAAATCTAATCGTTTATAAACGTCTCGTTAACCCCTTTCCCGGTATGGGCGGTCTATACAAACACACATACACACGTGCGCGCAGCAAAAGTGCGAGCTTGAAATTCATAGAAAAATTTGAAAAAAAAAGTATAATCCAATATTTACAAAAACACTTTTACACACAAGAAAAGTATTTACTTGTATCTACTACTACTGCTAATCGCTACACCTAACTCGCCCCACTTCCAATTAATTCTTAAAAACGATATTAAAAAATAGTTGCTAGACACTATTTTAGCATATACATCATCAGAGGGCGGTTCCTTTAATCTAATTCGCCCCATTCTCCTCCTCTTCCTTCCTTTTTTTTTGTTTGCTAGTGCCACTGCTTATACGATGAAGGGTTACAGGTTAGTGTCCTGCCACGGAGTTCTGGGTCAGTGAAAAAGCGCACGCACGCCAATTAACTTTCGGCTCTCGTAGGGAAATTTACTCTCCCCTCCAGTTTAATGGACCTAAAACGTGAGAAGAGAATATTAATATTTCGGTTAAAAAGGTTTCACCACTATAGTTATCAATCAATCAATCAATCAACTAATCAATAATTATTAGCATTATGGGTTTAACATCGAAGTTTTCCTGTTCGAAATATTCGAAAAATGCCCCACAAATCTCTTCTCATATGCAATTTAGGTATACATATTATTGAGTAGATGAGAACGATTGATTTCTCATCTTTTGTTGTACTACTCTTCGTTTCGATGAATGTTACATAGAATATAATGAAAAATCTTTTCGCTCAATTCTCGAAGTGGGCTATTCAGTTTTGCACCATTTAATTGTTTTGCATGACTTTAAACCATATTTGCAACTTATGTTTAATATGCATCCTTCCAAGCACAAAACAATAGGAAACCAGAGAAGTCTATGATTTAAACACTGTGCAAAAACAATTTCACAATTATTTGTAAGGGATCAACTCTGTATGTGCAACAAACCACTTCAGCAGAACCCCTGTATTTCACCACTTTTAGTTTTCTGATTTGACACAACACGCGCTTGGTTGTGGAGGTTTTTTTTTTGTTTTTTTTTGCTCTTAAATTCTCGCCAAGCTCTTCCGATGCAAAACAGCGCGGGAAAACAACCCGATTTCGCTTACCTGGCTTATTTAACCTGCTGCTGCTTGATGACGATCTGCGGTTGGATGAGCTCATCGAAGTTAAACATCTGATCGTCTGCGGAACTGGACGACGTCACGACAGCCGCGGCGTTTGTAGCATTCGTCGTCGCACCGGAGCTGATCGCGCCGGTCGTGGTGGTGGTTCCGTTCGAGCTGGCCGCCGTCGTACCATCGCCACCGTTCGTCTGTCCACCCGCGTCAGCCGCCGTTTCACTCGTGACCGACTCGTTCGCCGTTCCGTTCTCCTCCCCATCCACCACCAACTTCAGGCCCTCCTCGTCCTCTACCACACCACCCTGTTGTTGCTGCTCCACGTCGTCCTTCGCTTGCAGGATAATCTGTCCGCTTTCGGTCAGGATGGCACCCTGATGCTGTTCGCCACCCGCGACGTCTACATGTTCACCTGCGGCGGCGGCTGCTTGCTGTAGGTGCAGCTGGAGCTGCTGCTCGCTTCCGTCCGCCACCGACACGGTCAGTTGGCCCTCGTGGCCCGCCTCACCGCCGGCCGTAGTAAACGCGACCGACACCGGTATTTGCAGCCCGTCCTCGGTCGTGATGTGCGTACCCTCCGCGTTCAGTTCGCCCTCCTGCGACTGCTGGATCACGATGTTACCGTCCGCGTTCAGGAGCGACGCATCAATCAGCTGCTCCTGCCCGTCCGCACCCTGTACCAGGATCATCTGGTTGTTTCCGTCGCCGCTGATCATCTGCAGCGTTTCGCCCTCACCGAGACCCTCGCCACCCTGCATCACCACGCCGACGCTCTGCAGTAGCTGCTGGATCTGCTCCGTGTCCGTGCCCTGCACCAGTATCTGGTTGCCCTCGGCGTCCGTCGTGAGGATGTGATTGTCCAGCTGCAGCACCTGCCCGTCGTTCAGGATCAGATTGATCTGCTGGCCGGCACCGGCTGTGGTGGCCCCTTCCGCACCCTGCATGTCCTCCAGCTCCATCGGCACGTTTTCCGTGTTCGAGTTCTGGCTGTTCTGCGACTGCTCGCCATCGTCGTCCAGGCTCGGCATGCTGACCGGCATGCTCTGCAGCTGCTGCTGTTCTTTCTGCGACTGCTGCTCATCACCTTGATCGAGGGTGGGCATATCGATACCGACGGATTGCTGCTGGTGTTCCTGGAATTGGCAAACGTGAGCAGTAAAGATTAGTTTCGTTTTTTATGAAAACAATAAAGGAAAATATTTCTTCGATAGAGCTTAACTAAGATCCTATGTCCCCGGCACACCTTGGAATAAATTACTCACGGAGAAGCGCATGGCTTTGGGGTTCTTACAGGGTTTTCACGGATATAATAGACATGTTCAGTAGTCGTGTAGCAAAGTTCAATCATCGTATAGGTAAGTTAAAAAAATGTTACAGACAAGTCCAGCATAT
>JXWZ01001802.1:0-26153 GCA_000956215.1 Anopheles farauti No. 4 | reverse complement strand
TTCCCGCTTGATTGTTCTTGCCTTGCCCGGCGCCTCCGTTTGGCGGAGGGAGCATGTTTGTGTTACTCTCCATTTCGTTTCCACGATTTCCTACGCCTTGTGGGGAAGAGAGGAACGGCGACAGGCCGCCCTGAATGTATTTATTTATATTGATGGTATCGCTTGCGGGCAGATTCGTCGACAGTTTCGTCGGTGGCACGTATTGCCAGTTGTCGGCGAATTTCAATATATTTCTTTTTGCATTTTTGTTTCTCCTCCTCCTGATGTTGCCACCATACCGCTGCTTACATTTGAGGTTGGTTTTTGTTCTGTTCGTTTCGCCAAACGAAACACGTATTGGTAGGGAAGATACACGGTTAAAACCTTTGCCAAATGGTGAGTGTTTGAATGCCGTGCTGGGTATGGAAATGGCTGATGCGTTGTTTTTTTCTAGCTTATTTTCGTATTCCACGATGTCTGCGCGATGTATTGACATTTCCATTCGACGAGCTACCTCTAGCTCTTGGCAATTGTAGCCTTGTGTGCTTGATCAATGTGTGTGTGTGTGTCCATCTGGAGGGAAATCGGTGGGATGTGGAGGATTGCTTTTATAATCCATTTCTAGCATGGGTTTTCTTTCTCAGCACCCGCCCCCGTTCTCTTTCTTTTTTTCTCTCTCTCTCTCTCTCTACATCTCTCTCTTTCTCTTCTTTGCACGTCCACGATTTAAAGTAGCGTTGTTTTCGTTATTCAATCCTCACGGCCTCCATTCCGCTGGTTCTGCACCCGAACAGAAAAGCTATCGTTACGCCCCATGTTCCCGAATGTAGGTTCGCGTAAGTAGTGTTCCCTTTGAAAAACCCACCACACCATCGCTTGTGCAGGATATGGTCGCTTTGTGCCGTTGAGCGAAAGATTGGGTAAACGAAAACCCGGAAAACAACTTTCTCGTGGCAGGGTGGACGGAATCGGAAACGACATGGCTGAAATAAACAACAATATATTTCGAATAAAGAAATGAAATATAAATTGTACACATAATCAAGGAACTGTTCCGTCTCGCTGCATGTGTTTTCCCCTCCGCAAGGGGCGGAAACGACGAACGCCAAGAGGAAATTGTTGGAAAGCGCCGTTCCTTGTTCCACCCAGCGGGTGAGATAAAGGATGCAGCAATCGTAACAATGAGAATGGTAGTGGTGGTAGCGGGTTAGCGAACTGAAGCGAATCGAGAGTGAGACATAAAGAGCTTAGGATTGTTTGGGGAAAGTTGTCGTCGGGAAATTTCTTTCCCTGCGCCCTAGTTTGCACACTCTCTCTCTCTGTCTCGCTTTCTCTTTTTTTTCTTCGCCAATCTCTCGCTCCGCTATAGCAAACTTGCACAGCGAGACATGATGATGGTCTCGTGCGGAAATTGCCCACCTCCGGCTACCGGAAGGACGGGAGTTTCCTTTTTCCGTTTTCACCCAGATTATGGAACACAACGTGTTTCTTTTCTCGTTTTTTTTCTTTTTTTTTGGGTTTGCTTGCTTTCCTTTCCATTCTCTTGCCTAGATGGTACGTATTTGTTTTTTCTTCGCTTCTTCTTCTGTGTGCTATGCATTTTTGACTGTCTCATTTTTCGGGTCGCTTCCTCACACCAAAACCACTTACCGATGGTGCTGCTGCTGTTGTTGGCAAATCTCATTCCACTTACTCAGAGTATCGCCTCGCTGCGCCCTACACACATTGTTGGCGAATTGTTATACATTTTCTTGTGTTTTTTGTTTTACTTTTTCGAGTGAATGTTTTTTTTTTATTTGGTTGGTTGCTTCTTGTCTCCCCGACTGCCTGTCCGCAAATTTCAATCCCCTTTTGCAACACTGTACCAAATGTGTATTTGCTTGAATGAGCGTTGTTTTGGAATGTACAGAAAGGGAGAAAGGTTGGGAAGGTGGAGATGTGAAGAACAAATTTAAGGAATCGTTTTTGTATTTCATTGTGTTAACGGTGAGTGTGTGTTTGTGTGAAAAGCGACCGAATGGATGGAGTAGCATGTGCACGTTACAACCGGATCGGGGATAGGAAATGAGAATGAGCTGATGAAATAAACATGTACGATGTTACTTCGTCTTGATGGTTTTTATTCAACTTTTTTCATAATACCGACAACAGTGGGATGAAAGCTTCTTCCAAGCTCAAAATATGACTAAAATTCGTTTGAAAACCTTTTGAATATTGCTAGAACATTGATTTGATGTATTATAGCGTTTGTAAAAATGCTTTTTTAATTAATTTACTAAAAAAATATTAATAGAAAAAAATACTGTTATGTTTTTTTCATTACTTGGTCTGAACATAAGTTCATAAAATGATAATTGATAAATAAATTGTTTATAAACGCTGCAAAAATATGTCTTTTCATTTTGCATAGATAAATTTGGTCTTTTGTAACAGATCTATTTACAAATCTAATTTGTATTTAAATCATTATCCATAGTAATTGTGTTGGATACATTTTACATACGGTTAACAATTTTATCTTATATTCCACGTACATCAAACGGTCCAGTTTATGACAAATTATTCAACTTTCGGTGATCCTTATTCAATCCCCAGAAAGCCTCGCGATTTGCACAAGCCAAGTGATGAAATAATTTCAATCTAATTAACGCAAATCAAAAGACAGTTGATCAAAATTCCAAATTATCAAAACTCATTAAATTATGACACCGTGTGCGAGAGTGTTGTCAGCGGAGGGTTCCGGCGTTGTGGGTTGCATCCCCATTCCAACTCTCTCTCTCTCCCGGGCGGGATGGAATTCCATCTGTGTACCGCGGGATGTTGTGGCAAAATTTAATAACCGTTCCATCACAATCATCTTTTCTGCCAACCAGCCTTGTCAGCCACCGTTCTTGTTTGTGCGCTACTCTCCCTCGCTCACCGCCAGCCTGGTATGGATGGATGGTTTCGGTTGCTTTCATCGAGGGGGAAGGAAAGAGAGTTCGTCGCATCCGAGTAAATCTCTCCCATTATCAACAAACGAGCCCGCTCCGTCGTCATCGTCGTCTTTTGCTCGAGGCGTCTGCGGTGCTAAAGTTTTTCCTCATGTTTTCCCCTCTTCTTCCCTTCCATCACCCAGCAAAGTGGGGTTGGGAGAAGGGATGGCATTTCGGAAGCCAAGCGCTGTGTGTCTGTCGCCGTCCTTGCGCGGTTTTTACTTCCGTTTTATGGAATTTACGCCCCACAGTGCAACGGTTCGTTGCTTTTGCTCATTGTAGAGCGCTTTTCGGTGCGGAACTACCATAGCAACACACCAATTAAGCAATGTTGTGATGTTGTCGCCAGGCATCGCTTCGTTATGCTTTTTTCGTCGTAGTTTTGTTTTTGCTATTTACCAGTTTTTTTTTGCTATGATGATGCGGTGCGTCTCTGTAGGAACGATTTTTTTAATTTTTTTAAGAACAAATTTGAGCCTCCCGACTTCCTGTGGTGTGTTTGCCGAGGTCATGGCCGGTCGACGACAACAAAGCGATTGTATTCGTATTTCTGGAGCACGCTAATTTATTATCGTAATTAAAAATCATTTCCATAACTATAGTCACGGTAATAAACGGTCAGATTTGTACCTATATTTTTATAATTTGTCATTTCGAAATGATGTGCATAAAACATATTCATATTGATATACAAAGCTCCTCACCTACTAAGTAGGTAGTCCTCACTTACTAAGGCTTCTTTAAAAAAGTTTATTTTTTAAAGTTTTTAATAGCTTCAAATTTCGCTAATACAACACTTAAAGTAAATGAGTTTATATTATAAATACTTTCAAAACTAGTAATTATATAACATTTAAAATGTAAGCGCACCAATGCCAGTATTGTGCATTTGATTTAACAACATTGACACGTTGGAATTGGTTTCAGAGATTGCTTAATATATGTATCAAATAGAAACTTTATAAGGTTCAATATAATCATCAGCACATTATTCGATTTTCCTCAAAACGTAGCAAAGTGAATAATAAAATATCGACACCCACAAACTCACAATTCTATTCGGTGACATTGATATAGCTCTGCTTTCTGGGAGCCTCGGCACGAGAACACTCAGAAAGTGTCGGGAATTGTGCCTGAACGAAAGTAGAATGCAGAAGAAAAAATAAAAAACGACAAAGAAAGCCATAAATGAAAGCCGCCACCAACCACCATCAACGTCGAGCAACATAGACTCTATTATTTTATTACCGGTTTATTGCTTCAAGTGGATGCTGCTCCGTGTTGGCTTGTCTTCATCCCCATCCGGATTTGTAATTCGAGCGCTCTCTTTCCCTGCCTACAAACACACACACACACACACACACACATGGACATACACTCACATAACTAGTCAGGTTTTTAAGGATAAGCTTTTTAGCCTTTTGTCTGCTAACACCAACGTAGACGACGATGACGACCGTGTGGTGCTCCTGATCTCACGGTCTAGGACCGTTCGCAGGATTTTCCATTTCGCCCTCTACACGCTAGGAGCGTAAGGAAGCAGGAGAATAGCAGGAAAAAAAATCCGCACCTCGCCGACAACAATCAAGCGAACTTTACTGCTGATGATGAAAGGAAAATTGGTTTTGGGAAGTTGAAGCTGGTGGTGGTGACCTTCTCCTTCCGCTTAACGCCAGCAACGGACGAGGTGGTAAACACGTCGCATCCGGTCGGAAAACGGATGTTGAATGGGAAAAGTGCCACAAATCGTAGTATCGTACCACCTTCCCACTTTCTGGTTTTGAGAGTTTTTTCTGGGTAAAACACATTTGTCGAGCCTGTTGCCAGGGTGAACTCTAGTACCCCACCAAGGACTGTCTGCGTGTCTTCGCGCGGAACATAATGAAGAAGGAGTATAGCGTTCCGTGTAGTTTCGAACGAAAAAAGAGGTAATATATTTGGAATCTTTATAGAAGGTGTAGGGTGGGTGTTCCACGGGGTGTTAGAAGACTCAGTTTATTGTCGATTACATTTTGTGCGGAAAATTGGAAACGATGAAGTCCTGGTTTACTTTTTTGCCTGTATAAACGGGAGTGTATCGATTAGATGTCGTTTTGCACAAGTGATTTTGTTACGCAAAGCGTGCATAGGCAGATTGTGTTGTTCATCATAAAGGGGAAACACACGAATACAAGCGATCAAAAATTGAGATTTACTGGAAAAAAAGATTGAAAAAATTTACCAAAACACGTGATGTTAAATAATAAAAAAATAAATGAAGATGAATCCTATCGCCTTTATATTAAAAATAAGTTCAGAATTGACGCATAACCCTTCGTAGAAGTTTTGTTAAAAAAAGATAATTCAGACACAATTTTACGAAGCCGCAACTAGTTAATCACTCTTCGATAGTGAAAAATGTGTTTTTACTTGTTATTTATAAAGTATTTCATGTTTTATGAATTATCGTTAAATTTCATTTGGAAGGGCCTAAGAATTCAAATTAATAAAACGTGATTTTATCTTGCGTGGAGGCGTCTGGTTTTCTGAATATAATTTTTAAATCATAGATCATTGCGTTTCAATTATGGAAAACGACGAAGGAGGCGACGATGAGTGTTGCTTAAATGAGTGGTAAATAGAGCCGAGCTTATAATGCGTGCGTCCAATCGAACCGACGCAAACCGATGGGATACACTCCTGCTGGCTTTCATCCCGTGTCATATGATACACAAGTACCAGTGGGAAAGGTATGAGTTTAGAGACTCAGTTACAGAAGGGTGCACAAAGATATGAGCACACGTTTAGATGTGTAATAAATTCTAATTCCATCGTAAGGATGTGATGTGACCGTAGTTGTAGTTTGTACCCGGGGGACCAAGTGAACCATAAAATAACAGGATCGTTCCCCCACAATGTCGGGATGGCTATACCGCGAAGGAAGAGGGTTAAGCACTTCGGTAGAGTTGGATGGTGTGGAGTGTCTAACCACAAGTTCTGCAATTGAGACAAGTGTGTGTGTGTTTGTGTGTGTACGTATATATGCGTATATGCTTGGGCATGCTTCAGGAGTTGGTTGATGAAGGATAAAGCTATGCTTTGTGGTTTCCGGAGTGGGAACCTTTTGACTCGCTCCTTGCTTTGCTGTCGTTCCATGAAAGAGAAGGTAATTTACATCCCGATACTTGGTATCACGCAGAACATGAGGCTCCACCACTAGAACTGCCATTTTCTAAAAATGTTAACCACAAACCGTTCGTCTACTGCTTCCCAAGTTGAATCTGCAAAAGGGGGATCGTCGTTAAGGGTGGACACTACTCCGCATGGATATTTAAAAGTGATCCTTTTATCGTCCAGCTCAATGTGGCCAGTAGAAAATCATCATCCTCTCACTCATCAACCAAACCAAGCATCAGCTACCCAAGGTCTAATAAGAGGATTAAATCAATCTAATGTAAATTTATGACGCATCGTACGCACCGGAAACCCTATCAGGAAATGGTGGAATGGTGTTTGACGTAATCTCTCTTCTGGTCTGGGTTGGTTTTGTACCCCGTGGCATCGTTTGTTTGCAAAGTGTTTGCCGTAAACCGAACCGAGCAGCGGTGGTGAAATGTTGTGGGGATGGAGATTAATTGAAATCAACAATATTTATCGGCATGACGTAGTTTATGCTGTGCGGTATGCTGGTCGATCAGAATCAGCACAAGCACCATGATCAATGTAACGTCTGTACGTGTATGTTTGTAATTTTTATGGAATTTTACACAGTAGTTGAACTTGAACTGGATTAAGAAACGATTCCATCGCATATGTTATTCTGAAACAGGATGTCCGACTAGCCTGTGGTGTCATGCTCAGAATGGAAATAGAAGATGCATTTTTAAGCACAATAATAATCAAAGTTAACTGATTACCATTCCTGGGTTTCATGTTTTACATTCGCATCTAGGAGTTTAAGCTCATTAAATGTTTATTTGCATTATCTGCATCTGCAGGAATTGAATGTATGTGATTCCTTTCCATCGGCGATGTTGGACCGTTCGTTTGGCGATGTTGCCTCATAACTATGAATTATCCCACAAAATGAGGGTTTTCCCAATTGTTAAGGGCGGCCCGGTGGTGTAGTGGTAGCGACGCCGGTCTTTCACACGACAGGACCGGTACCATGATCCCATTCGGACCATCTTCCCCTAGCGAGGATTGACTAACCAGCTATGGTGGTAAAATCAGTCCAGAAAGCCGATTAAACGGCAGGCATGACTTCGGTTGTTACGTCAAATAAAAGAAAAAGAAGAAGTCAAAGCTCTATTTTGAACTTCTTAGTTTCAAAGAGAAGAACTGGAAAATCGAAGTGTCAACTAGACATACAATATCACAAACATGTTTCATTTGATTAATTTTTTCATTCCACCAGACACAACACAAAATCAAATGAAGACACCGTCCTTCCAAACACCACCACATAGTAAGAAGTAATGCGGAAATTGGTCAGGAACAAACAATGCTGCATATACATAATGTACATACTTTTCATATCCACGATCACTTAAAGTGGTGCGCACATGTGAAATAGCAGACAAACTGTATCGAAAAGAAAACCATGTGAAGTTGCGGAGCCCACAATTGTGCTTACGAACGTCGCGAATCTGTGATTAAAAGATAAACAGCAGCAAACGAGCAAAATTGAAAAAGCTCGCGAGTAAAAGAAAACCTACAACAAAATCGAAAACTGTTTATGTACTGATACATTGAAAATGGGCAAGAGGAAATGCTTTTTGATTTTGAACTCACCTGTTTCGTTTTCCGTTTTCTATTTTTTTTTGTTTTTGTTGATCGGTTTGTTTGTCCTTGTTATGTGTGAGTGTGTTCCATTCCAATTGTCGATTCGTTCCCGCCACAGGGACATTGGTGGCTACTGCTCCATGCATGATTGCATTTTGTTCGTCATTGCAAACCTTATCCTGAACTTTTCTCGCTTTCTCTGCTCCATTTGGCAGTTTGCTCTCGAATTTGGTCCCTCTTGGCAAGGCTCTTTCGCTCACTTTTGTTAGTTCCTCATGGATCGGTTAGCTGCCTCTTTTTGTCGTGGCATATCATGTTCTGAATGGTTTTTTATTTTTTGCTGCATGTTTTCGCTACGAATTGCAATGGGGGGGTGGGAATTTGTGAGGCTGTGTTTGTCACCGTTGCCCTCACCAGTGAGTGGCCCGAAGCGGACCTATCTTAAAAGTAGTGGGGAAATATGCAACTGAACGTGGAAATTTGATGTGTGCGTTCGCCTATCAGGCAAAAAAAAAAAGAAAAACTTCATTTGCCTTCTTGCGCTAATAGAATTGGTAAGAGATTGTAAGAAAAACAAAAAGTATTGCTCCAGATTCACTTCACTTGAGAAACGGCAAGGTACAAATATGCGGTTGGTGGACGAAATAGATATCGAGAAAGATAGAGAGAGAGAGTGATACAAAGAGCGAGAAAGTGAGAGAGAGCGAGAGATAGAGTACAAAAACAAATGTATCTATTGAATTTGGTGCAGGAGTGAGTGAAATAGTTGGCGTTATGCCCACACACAAAGGTCGAACAGATGGTGGAAAATTGAAACCCTCAGCGGTGTAATGCTTTTTCACGGCTAGAAGCGTGAGGAGATAATGGAAAAGGAAAGCGATATTGTACCAGGCGACCCCTCCATAAGTCACGAAACGATACGCTCTTTTACCGGTGAAGGATGCGACAGAGTCGAGCGCGAGCAAGTAAGTGAAACAGAGACTACCGTGTGAACTGTTAGCGAAAACGAGCAAGAACGTTTCAAACACGGCACGAACGAACGAGCAAAGCAATGGCAGAAAAAAAAGAATGAAAATTATAAATCGACAACAAGAGGACTACGCGCAGGCAAGGACGACGATGACGACGGAAACGCAAGCACACACACATATATACAAACATTTCACTAGGGGGATTGATTTACAAAATTTCGGTTCACTGCTTCTGGGTGATTTCGCTACCTACCAGAGTCCTTTTTTTTGCTTATTCTTTTTCCCCTGCTTTGTTGGTTCACTTTGAGTGATGCGTGCCATCGCTTATGTGTGCGGAAATGTGTGTCGAAGCAATAAACGAAAAAAGAGAAAACCGCCAGCGTGGTAGGAACCGTACACGGGCAGAGGAAAGCAAGTGAGTGAAACAGAGGTACACTTTTTTTTCCTGTTGCGTGCGTGTGTCAAAAGGCAGCAAACACACTATGGAAAGGACTTTCGCTCGACCGGGAGCAACACATTCCACGGGGGTGAGAGATTTTTTGTTGCTTGTTTGCGCCTGCCGCGTTTGATGCTCTGTGTCACAAGCTTATCTTTTTCTTTGTGTATGTGAGTGTGTATCTTTCGCCGAAAGGAGAAACAAAATCCATACCAACCTCATCTCTCTTTCATAGCTGTAGGGGAAAGGTGACGAGTGGTTATGTGCCACACATGCGTTCGTTCGTGTGATGAGTGCTTTTTCTGCCCACGGAAAAATATGCGAAAGAAAAAAATACCTTTTTTGTTGTGACGGACGATTTGTATACATCAGCTAAAAGGAGAAGGGTTTGTGAAGTTACCTTTCGGTGTTGCTGTGGTGCTACTGTGTGGGAAGTAAATAGTTGCACTTTGACGATACCGAAAGCGACAGTTAGCGTGTGGGAGCAACAGAGTGAGTAAGAAAAAGAGTGTGAATAATTGCGACGTTCACTCGACCTATTCTCTGCTCCTTTATGGACTTACGCAGTGTAAGTTTTGTATTGCATCTGATTTTGTTTCGTGTTTTCAAAAAATTACGATATTTAAAATTTAAGAGTCATAAAAAAATCTAAAGTTAATCATATTACAGCACAATCGCAGAGCAACAAAACAAACAAAAACAAAATTTATCGTCCCATTTAAATCCCTACCCGGTGACCCTAATCGTCCACGCGAGCTTCTTTTATTGGCTCGCTCTCCTAATTAGCCCCGAATGGTCCTCCACCGAACGATTACAACGGTACAACGGTTTAACTTTTCTCTCCCCGTTTGCCGAAGCACCGAAGGAGGACCTTCTTCGATTTTCCCTATTGTCCACGGGGCGTCGACGGCGGCGCCGGCGGTGGTTTCATTGGCGAACCGAAATGAGCAGCTGGGTTTCGTGTTCGTGTGCGAATTAGCACTCCTCCGCCCGTTCCAGCTGCCGCTGCGGTGGCACTTGAATCTCACACAAAAGTCAGAAGCGTGCAGACTGGTGGTCGTCGCCAGAGCTGCCGCCCCTCATTCGGTAGCTGATGAATACGCTTCCGACCGACCCGGCAGCCGTTTATTTCGTGTTGATTCAACTGCCCTACCCCCTTGGGAGTTGCCTTTCCCTGCAAGGATAAGAAATGCGGAGTCTGTATGGGTGCCGTTTCGTCGAGAATCGGGAGCAAAAATATCAATTTCGTCCCGCATTTCCTACCCAAATTTCGTTTGCTGCCTCTCGGTACACTCACCGCTCACCACGAATGAACGCGCGCGCGTGTTTTCCCCGTATCCGATAAGCCGATAAACTGCAGGAAAACGGTAAACTCCGCCAGACTGCCTCCAGACGACGGGGTAGGAAAAACGCACAGCAGCGCGGAAAAGTTGACCCGAGCTGAACTCACCACATACTTTTTGCTGTGTGTTTACGTGAGTGTACCCCTGTTCGCCATCGTGCGTTATGCTAGATGAATTGATGAGTTCCCGTGTTCATCGCGGTTTCAGCACGCACCATCCGTTCATTCGTGTGTCGAACGCCGTGGAGTACGGGAGGCTGCAGCGCGCTCTGTGCTGTTTCTGGCGAGCTTTTGGGCTTGTGTTTTTCTCGTCCACATCGGGACGCGCGGTCATACAATACTATCGGTCTCGCCTTTCTCGTAGCAATTTGTAAACGAACCCGTCGGTAAAGCGGCCCTGCAAGGCGCCGCGTTGTTTACGGTTGGTTTGTTAGAAGAGTGTATTTATTAAAGTGCGATTTACAAATAGTTTTGTGAGGTGTGTGATGTTTTGTGATTGTGTTTGTTTCAATCGGCAAAAAAGTGCAGTGATGCAACTTACTTTTGATTTATTGTGGTGAATTATGATATATTTTGGTAGTGAAAATGTGAACCTTTTGTTATATTCGCTTATAGGATGGATTACACTGTATCTGTTGAATTAACTGTACAGTTTACAAACAAACCTTTACCGAAACTTGATTTAGCACAGTAAGGAAATCATCGAGTAATGAAATGTGTCATCATTGGCCCAACGTTTCCCTTTGCCCTCCAGCGGCTTTCGACAAACCATCATAAACGCAAACGTTTATGTCGATCCTACGGAAGGATAACATTCCTCTCATGTGTGTATGTGTGTGTGAGCGAACCATAAATCGGTTTAAACGTCAACTTCCCGTTTTCCGGCCGAACCCAAACCGCCGCCTTCAACAGCGTGCGTCGTGTGCGCCTGTGTGTGTGCGGTTGAAAAGAAAGCGATGCAAAAAGGATATATGAAATCGCTGTACCGAGTACATGTGTGTGAAAGGCTGCTTTAGAAAAAGAGCAAAATGATATGGTGCAGTTGAAAAACATGTGACGCGCGGAAGCGTAATCTCGTGATGTCCGCTGCGGGGTGGATAATTTAATCATTTATTAAAGCGTATTTAATAATAGCATTAAAGCGGCAACCCATCGTTCTCGTCGTGTCGTGTATTGTGTTGGTGTGTTTGTGTGTTTGATTACGAATATGTAATACACTCCTCGATGTGGTGTCCTTTAAGCGTTTCGTAGCGGCAGTCATGAAAAGTGAGAGTGAGAGTGTTTTCATCATCAACAGTAGGAGTGAAAATGAAGTCACTAAATGAAACAAACAATCTTTACGTTGTATCGGGTTCGTTCTTTATCACTCTCTCGTTTTCTGTCTCTATCTCCTTCTCGCGCTCTTTCGCTCTCTTTAGCTTTCTCTCTTTCGCTCTCTTTAGCTTTCTCTCTTTCGCATTCTCAGAGAACAATTTGGAAAACTGTTTCACCCACAGCAGGCGACGCGCCTGCTCCGTGTCTTTCGCCCGCATGTATCCCATGGGTGCCGAACAAATACATGCAAAATTTACTCTTACAGCCTACTGGATACTTTCGTAGAAAATACCGGTATCGGTTTCGGCAGAAACTCACACCATCGCATCCTAGCATGCATCACGCATACAACTGCATGGCTCGCATCCTTCTTTCGATTGCACCGAGCGAGAATCGTACGCGCGGGGAAAAAATGTTTCAAGACATCCTTTCTCGGAGTGTGGTTATGAATGTGTGCGTGCGTATTCAAATGATCGCTTAATTGAGTGACATTGCGCAAGTGGGGATGGGGGTTGTGATATGATGATGCTCATTTGGCAGTATTTAATCAGTGAATGCACGTTGCAACATTTTTTTTACCTTCCTCGTGGTGTGGTTTTGTGTTAGCCGGCAGTAATTGATGCCAAGCGGTCGTTACACGCCGTCTCTCACTCTCTCACTATTTTTCTCTCGCTTTTCACATTTCATACTGATTTCACTCTACGTGTGAGATAGAAGGTGAGGGTCAGTATATGAATAAAACATTATTACTGTTGCGAGGAGACAATAAAACCGCTCTTTTCGATGAAGGGCATTAATCAGGTTAATTATGTTCACACTTTCATTGTGGTTGGATTACACACAATGCAATGGTGGGTGTGGAGATGGTGTGGTGTACGGTGCAAAAGGGTGGTAAATATTGTGGTCATTACGTGGTGCCAGTGTTGGAAGAATGTTGGTTTTTTAAACATTTTAATTGAAAACCACTCATTTATTAATGATACGTTTACGATTGCCCGCTTTCTTTAATTGGATTTGTTTTATCGGTGTGGAAAATTGGTTCATTCAACATATCTCAGTGTTTTTGTTGAAGATGTGGTCAAATTTGGTTCTGTGAGAATTAAAAAAAATGTTTAGAGCAAACCAAAACATCGCAGTTGTTGATGATTCTAAAGAAAATGCGGTATTTGAAACTGTCTGTTCCTTATATTTTTTATTCGTTCCATTGCCAAGGTAGCGTTTTCAGTGCAACTATAACGTGTATTACACGAATTGTTTGAGCAAACAAACAAACCGTAGTTAAAACTAAAAGTGAATAAAACGAGTGTTATAACTATTGGAATAAATTTGGTTTTAAGGTTTCTTTATTTGTGTCGAAAAGTGAAGTGATTAAAGCAATGAAAAATATCATCCAAAACCTACTATAAAGAAGTTGTTTTGAACCATATAGAGTGCAGAAAAGGTGTGAAGTGTTCTACGTGAAACGACAGTGAGTTAGCATCGACGATAGTCGCGAGTGGCTGGAAAAGCGGATAGCGTTCCTTTCATCAACCGATAACTTTTCCTACCCCGTCGGCAACCGTCGTGTGCGCTTGTACGCGTACGGTTTAGGATAACAAATTGGCTCCAGCCGGATACCATCGGCTGCTTTCCCATCACCATTTACACAATCGATATCAACAAGAGCAGCAACAACAGCAGCAACAACAACATTCTGAAAATATGACTGCCAATTTGAAGGTGCATTTAACTATAATTATATTTAATTGAGCGCATAAATAGTTAATTGAGGTTGAGTTTGTGGGTGCCATCTCGAGATGATTGCCTCTCCGAAGCTTTATTTGGAAGTTTGCCATAATGGCTCGACCATTCTTCTCGGTTTGGCGTTTTAGACATCAATTTATTACACGGAATTAGAATTTCGCGCGTGTTTATGTGTGTGTATACTAATATGACTAATTATGTTTGAATCAAGATTCAAATTGATTTTGCTTTTTTCATTTAGAAGACGAGTGTAATCTTCAATATGGTTTATTTTTCTTCTCTCCCATAGGGACCGCCTCCTCAGGGGCGACAGTTTACCATAGCGGAGACGCTTGAAAGGATTAAGGAGGAGTTCAACTTCTTGCAAGCACAGTACCATTCGTAAGTATTTTTTATATGTTATTCAATCAATATTGTAGTATTCTTCAGAAGTTCTTACCTACAATTTGTTATTAGAAACATTAGAACCTTGAAAACCGAATCAGTGTAAAGAAATGTATCTTTTTTATAAATCGTTAGACTCTTCCACTTTTAATACATATTATCAATTAAAGAATGATGAGACATTTCACTGTTTTTAAAACGACGAATCAGTATTCTTACTGGTGTAGGTCTGTAGTTTGAGCTTTCACAATTGCAATTTTAGACCAACCATGTACTTACAGTCCAGCTAATGCTTGCGCTTATGTTATTGGGACCTTGAGGGCAAATGATTTCCCCGTAATACCCATTCACTGGTCGCGACTAGTAGGAGTTTGTTCACCAATCAATATCACAGCCCGCACACACACACGCCCGGGGCTTAGGATCAAATGATTAGCAGCTGATTATGATGTTAAATTCAGAAGCCATGTGCATACAAGGATATGTAGGACGGAAGAGAAGGAAAACACAGATCGCCTCCCATTTGCGAGGAGCAATCGTCTCGGGATTCCCTTCCTACCTAGCTCCAAACCACTAGCAAATCCTAAACCTTCTTAACACGACGACACCGGCCGGCTAGTTGCGGGCCTGTGGTGTCATTCGAGCCAGCCCCGTCGAATGTCGCGTAATCATTAATTTAATTGTTATTATGCGTGTATGAGAAAGGCGCATATTATTTACTCATTCCATTACTACTACCCGCCACAAAGCATTCGGCTTTTTGGATCATCCTCTCCTGTCGGGTTTGGTTGTAGCTGGGAGTGGGCTCAAGGCGGGAGGAACTAGAAATTGATATTGATAGCATTGGAACATTTGCTCCTCTGATTGCTTCGCCCGGTTTGTTATGAAGGAAGGGAGTGGAGAGAGGGGTGGTGGGTTGATTATCCGAGTAGAAGCTCACCGACATTCGCCACCCTTCGACGCGGTTCACCTCACAATCAAACTTCGGATTATCCTGCTCTGTTGCTTGCTTGCGGCCCGTTCACGCGTGTACGATGGACCGAGCCGCTACTAAGGACTGTGCAAAAGGTATCAAATAACTTTAATGGATTTAGTTGCTCGATGGGCGACGACGTTGGTGTGCGTTCGTACGTGTGTTTCGGTCGAATGCAAATCCCTACGACCATTATCCACCACCACGATTTTGTGTTGTATGCTTTCGGTGCGCAAAGGGCGGTACGTGTGTCTGTGTGCGTATGTATGTAGCAAACAGGAGTAAATTAGGTGATATGGTGAATAAACATCCTTAATCGCATTGATTAGGTTGTTAATTATGAAGGAACAATGCGATGGTTTAGAATTCATTCGACAAATGGAGATATTCATTTCTTACTGTAGAACAGAACGAACAGGTGTGTGTGTGCAACTGTAGAGAATTACCATCTGATAATTTGATTGTTGTATTTGTGTTGCAATTTGAATCGTATAAAACTAAAGAATATTTTTGAATTTTTTAAAATTCATTCTGGTTTTAATATACACTGACCTTATTATTGCAGTTTAGTTTATATTTTTAAAATTATTGAAACGAAAAATATTCCTTGACAATTAAATGACATAAACCTTGCTCAGCGTTGGTTTTTCATGTTTAGTTTATCAAATTTTCAGTGTTTTTGTTGTATCTATAATTAATCGTTATGCTTATCAATTTAATTAATTGGTTATTAATGATTGTAATACTATCTATGCTTCATCATGTTCGATGCCACGTGGTTTTATTTATTTTTTTATACCATTTTGTTATAAACAATGTAACCAAATAAATAGCAAGTGTGTGTATGACTTCAGGGAATTACCATGTGATAATGTGATTGTCAAATTTGTATTGCAATAAGCATTCATATTCTAATGGAACATTGTTTTCTCAGACAATCACCATCTTATCCGCTGTACAGATACTTTCCTACCAAAAGTAGGTTTCTTTCCAGTCATGTTTTATAATTTTCTATTTCAAACGCCGAAATCTCCATTAAGATAAATGCCGCGCTCAAAGTGTGTTTGCCGTAGCCGACTATCATATCTTTGCATGAGTGAAACGGGAAGAGTGAAAAAAATGAGAACAAAATAATACATTCCTTTCACACCGGAACCGGAAATGCTCGATCGGAATTATTCACAAAACAAATTGTTACGGGTCGCCGCCTCCGCACCCCGCACCCCGCACCCTAAATAAGGAAACGGAACGAATCGCTTCCGACGGGCCTCTCATCGGTGGTTCGGTTAATATCGCCGACGCGCCGGCATATGGAATGATGAATGGTTAGTTTCGGTGGGCTGCGTGGAGCGAGGGGAACGCCTGCCTGTGTAATGTTTATAATGAGGTGGCAAACGCACACTGGCGTGGTTCAAGGACTACCGAAGCCGAAAAAAGGTGCGCAAAGACCCGTAGGAAAACGCGGAAAGCGAAGGAAAAGGGAGCGTTAAGCTTAAATAATGGAATTAATGGCCAATGCACCCGGCTCGGTAAGATTTTTCGACAGGCAGGCACTGCCGAGGCTGGTGCCAGGTGAGCGTACGTGCCGCTAAGAGGAGAATACGATAAGATGGCAAGAGGGTAACAACATGATGCAGCTGCTGTGCTGTTGTGTGTTATCCGTTGATCGTCTTTCTCGTTGGCCCTTTGGCTGCTGGATGTTTGAGCATAGTTATGATCAATAAATAGATTCTCATCGTTTCCAGTTATGGTTTTATTTTTCTTTGCTCTCGATAATTTGAATCTAATCATGCTAAAAATATATTGAGGGGTTTATTTCTGTTTAGATATTGAAGAACTATTCTGTTTAATAGAACAACGTTTGCTTGAAGCAATATTCTATTTAAAAGAAAAGATTATGTATTTCGCAATTAGCTAACACCAAGAGCTATTTATCTTTTTTCACCAGATGCATATACAACATCAAAGGATAAATAAAAGAAGAAACATAGTACAATAGAACTCGTGAGTGGTGACGAACAAGAACGAATTTAATAACACTCTTAATCTCCTAATTGTTAAGCCATACGGTAGGAAATGTGACGAAGGAATGGTAGATGAACAGTGGTGACCTACAATTTCGTTACCTAACGCATTTATCCGGCCAACTGCGATTGAAACAGTCCTTAACACGGTTTCCTCTACCCGGCACTACGACTTGTCTGCCGTTTTCGCAGTATTAGCTTTTAGTCCTTTTATATTGTTTTTTTTTTCGTTGGGTTTGGCCTTAACCACCATTTCCCCTCAATGTTCACCCGCCCGTCGCTTGGTCGGCTACTTATTAAACCAGCGTCGACCCCTTATTTGCACACGCGGACCGATTTTTCTATTTATATTTCAATTACACCCTTCATTTTGCCACATTTTCCACCGCGCACACACATACACAAGCTCCAAGCTGTTTTTCCAACCACCGTCGTCTTCTTTTTTTCCTCACTTTACCTCTCTCCAGTGTGCTACATTGGGGTGGCGGGTTCGTTTCGTGACAACGGCGCTAAAATTGTTAACTTTCCTTTCGTCCTGTCCTTGCCGCGCCCCTTCGTGGCGGCTCAGTTTTTATAGGATTTTTGTTGCCCTTCCCTTTCCGCGGCCTTTCCGCTTGTCCTTTTTACCCAAGCCTATGGAATTATTGCTTCCCCGCCGTTACCCGCTTCCGCGTGCATCATTATGACCACTTTAGTAAGCGTAGCGAGAGAGGGATGCGGGATGAACGAACACAGACCCACACGCTTACATACAATAAACTCACCCCTAGGCTGTCACAGCTGTCAGTTTTTGGTGTGCGTGTGCCTGCGTGCGTTTGGGTATGTATTATTTGGATTCGGTACTTCTACCGATTTTGCTCACCCGGACCGACTGAACGATCGACAAAAACCAAACCAATCGACCCCTATTAATTCGCGTATGTGATTTCATCCTCCCTTTTCGCCACTCTCGGATCATATCATACGCGGTTCGAGTTCGAGAGCGCAAAGGGACGCGCATTCTTCCCCCGTTTCCCATTGTGCGAAGAATTTCTTCTATTTTTTGCTGCTGTGCTTCTGCTTATTTGCGCGCACACACACAAAATGTGGCGATTTGCTTTGTTCACAGTTTTCGGATCCCTTTGCTCCGCGCACACCAAGGATACACGCACACGCGTTTTGGGTTTGCTTTTTGGGTCGATGCCTGTTTTGGTCGAGCCACCGCGCCACCCCGTCGCAGGCTGCTTGAGCAGTGTGTGTGTGTGTGTATCTGGAATCAAATATTATTGTTATTATAGTCCTTCCTTTTGGCTCATCAATTTGCCACCTCCCTCCGGCTTCGGTTGTGCAATTTTTGCTACGGATAGGAGGGATTCGTTTAGGGCGTTTTTTTTGTTGTTGTCGCTTTTTCTCTATTTCCCTCTCGTTCCTCACGCTTCTCTTTTTATTGTTCGTTGTTTCATGGACCGTTTGTTCAGCCGCGTTACCATGAGCGCTCGGGTTGCTTCGAACGTCATTAATATCTTGATTCACGATGACAACCACCACTACACCAACGACAAGGGGGGATCGTTCGGTTTGGTTCAATGGAATTTGAAATCCATTGGTAGATTTAATGTGGAATTGTGGTCGCGAATCCGTTGCTAGGGTGGTCAAAAAGGATTTTTGTTTTGTTTTTTTTTGTGTCACCCATCGGGTATCGTTTCTTCAGATAAGTTCTAGCACCGCATCACCTTTTTCTGAGCGTGTGTTACTTGTTTGTCTACAAATTGTGTGTGATCCCAAGGGATTCCATTTTTTCACACTTTAGATCAAAATCTTTACCCATGGAACACGTTTTTATTCAAGACGGTTTAATTTATGATTTTATTTTCAATAGGATACGCTAAAGATTTGATATGGCGACATCCGTTTAGCGTTGAATACCGTGAAATGTATTACGCATCGTTTATAGTTTATGCTTACAGCGATATTTTATTTAAAAAAAAAACTATCCAAAACTATCAGTTTCATTAGTTACTGTATGTACTCATAAAAACCATCGTTATATATAATCGGAAAAGAAAAACCACCCCGAATGGTCGGATGCTGGCACTTATTCGCGGCTGGTGGGGATAAGATGGGTGAGGATGATTTAGCAGTGCTTACTCTCTTATGGTAGATAGCAACATCGTATTTTCTCATCATCAATCCAAATACAATAGCAAAAGATGGTCAAGGAAACCCCTTTTGCGACTTTATCATCCGGGTGCGTTTTTCTTGTGCAGTTCAAATAAAGACACAATCTCACAATCACCGTACTTTGTCAACCGTTCAGCAGCTTTCGTTTCCGAGATAGAACGGTGGCATGTAAGTTGAGTTAGGAACAAGAGACGTCGATGCGAAGCAGTACCACACACACGTACGCTCGGACACACTAGCTCAATTCCGTAAGTAAAGAAGCAATTTTTCCAAATCGAAGCAGCAGCAGCAGCAGCTTTGTGGCAAATGCGTCGTGCGATGGTGAAGAGGGCAACTGTTTTCAATCGACTCAATAAGTGGAATGGATGTAGATCGTGTTGAACATTGCAAACAATGGATACGGGAAGGAAAGGACCGGGGTGGAACACCGAACAAAATAGCTGTTGCTGTTTTCCAATGCCTGCGGGGAATTGTTTTTTTGCACTCGCTGATGTTGGGGTGAGGAAACCGGAACGACGGGACGACCGATTGGGCCGACCGATTAGAAGGATACGGAGTGGTGGGTGGCAAAGTTTCATCCCAATTCAATCTGTGCTTCCGATCCTTACCCACATGCACCCGCTGTGTCTGTGTTTTTGTGTGGACAATGGAGACGAAGGAACGAGTAACGTCAATAGAAAGACTCTCCTTTCAACCCTCCCTCCATTTTCTCTGAACTCTCTGGAACAAATCGGATTTCTTCTCTTCAGAATGGACTTTCCGAAGAGTACTGCAGTAAAAATGAATTTTCATTTCCCTCTTGTCATGTGTGATAGACATTCTGTGAGTGTATGGAAGTACAAGAGCACTGGGAAACTGACTACCATACCACCCTCCGACTCGTCATGCTTGTACTGTCCAAGCCAAGCATAACCGACCCCTTGGGGTGTGTGTGTGTGTATGTGTTGTTGTAAGGACGCACGGTTGTGGTTAAGTTGTATATTTTCACGTTATTGTTATTACGATTATACCACCAACCTTTCCAATGCGGGTAAAAAGTATGCTGTTCGAACATTCTTCGCAAAAAGGATGTGTTTCCCTTTCTCTCCCTATTCACGCAGTTGTGGTTTGAGTTCCCGTTAAAGTGTGACACACTACGGGAAATAACCCGATGAAACTCTTTTCTTTTTTCGTTTGCTATATTCACCAGTTATGAGAATTTTAAAGACGATGTTATTCATGCTTCTATGGCTCATGTTGAATAGCGTATAATTTACCCACAGGGAAAACCATAAGCGCCACAGCATCGGAAGGTACCAAAGAGGGTTAGAGTAATATGATCAATATCAGTAGTCCAGATTTGTTTTTTACTTTAAAAAAATAGCGAACTCGCGAACGTCAACCCCTGCTTGCTACCCCAACCGTCGACAAAACATTCCTAATGAACAGATTTCAACGCATAAACCGATCCTTTGGGTATAATTTCCAAAGCAAAACCTTCCGCTTATATTATGCAGCAAAGAAGAGGGGTGAAAAAAGGAAGCACTTAGAGGAAAGAAAATCACGTGAAGTGAATAATAATCATGAAAGCACTTTCCGGGTTTGCTCTACAGGAGGAAAAAACTCACCCCAGCCCTGAACACGTCGACAATCGAAACACACGGTTTGCGATGAGGATGGCGTTAGATAAAAACGAAAAATAAATAACTTAACCCCCCATCCCAGGCCCGGAGAATTCGGAGTTACACACACCCTGTTACAAAAAGAAAAATGAAAAAAGAACACGTCGTATTATTAAAACACCCGAAACCTGTCCGTGAAAGGATCCCACTTACTGTGTTAATTCTCACCCGAAACAATCCCGTGTTGGGTGAGGAGGGGTTGTAAAAATAAAAAATAAATAGAAAGAGAAAAAGAAAAACACGCAAGCGAAAACGAATCATATCCGTCGTTCATTCTCTTGCTAATGGATACAAATTAAATCACTTGCGTGCCATACCGCCCGTCTACCGCTGCGAATGGAAAACCCCCTTCGGTTTTGGACCATCGGGGTGTTTTTTTCGGTGTCGGTGGGTTTTATTTTTATTTGTGTATGTATGTGCACGGTCGATTAATATTCATTCGTGTTCAAGATCCGTTTTCCCAGAAGCTCCCATGGCATGCCGTCTCGTTTTCCCTGTTAGATTGTGTCTCGTTGCTCGCACGTTCACCCGTGACCGAAGGATTTAAAGCCAAAGCTGGGCGCGTGTTAGGAGGGTGGCATGAAAACATCCTGCCACAGATTGCAAATCTCTTCTAACAGCGGTATCCTTTCTCAACGAGCAGGATGGAGGTGACGTATGAGAATGGTCGACTGTGGGCACATCGGGTAGAACCAAATTGGGGGCAAAAAAAATTGCGTTGCAACGTTGGACCGTACCGTGTTGAAATTTTGTGAGCTTAAGTATGTTTTGCTGAGGTACATGTGGTGGAAGAAACACCACAAAAATAATATTAGCATCGATCGAAACCCATTTCAACGCTCTTATAAAATGAGTGATGGTAGCATTTTATAATAATAGTTTAAAGGTAAAGGAAATAATTCTTTTTTCTTTTAAATGTGCTTCATCGTTTTTCTTGATTTAATTTACATTTTTCCTTCAATCGTGCAGATAATAACCTTGCAAGGTTCAATGAAATCTTCAGAAAATGTTCCATATTGTTATTATCATTCCGATAAGTAGTCAAAGGTCAAAATGATACATATAATAAAAAGAAGTTAATGAAACTTTAAGAGCACGTATCAAAAACAAGCAGCAATCATTTTTTAACTAAACAAAATAATACAATACAATAAATATTCTTCCATCATCAACTGTGAACAAACTATGTTAGTGTTTGTTACTGTTCAGCTATATCTAGACCTCTCCCGGAATTGAGAATTTGATACCTTTCCGATTGTTTTTAACTTTACTTTAAATTGTCTTGTTTGTTTTGCACAATAAATGAAAGAAAATAAAACAAATGAAACAATGTATGTCACAACTGTTATATCCCTGAAAAACCACCCAATATTTGCCACTTTCATTACAACACAAATCAACGGAACTTGTGCGGGTGAAATATGGACAAACACCATAAAAAAAAACAGTGAATCAAAACTCTACTCCTCTTATTACCGCCACATGCAAAAAAAACTCAACCGCATGTTATCACCGATGATGCTTGCTCAATCCGCTTTGTTTGAAGAACGACTAACTTCCTCGCTACAGGGAAGGAACAAAAAATCCAATCCACCTTTCATTATCCTGCCGCAGTGTGGTGTATCATACATAAAAAGGTGAAAAATGAGGCAAACCCACCTCCTCAAACGCAACGACATGCCAAACACATACACACGAATGAGGCGTGTGGTTGCGTTACGAACACCACCCTACCCATCCGAACGTGATAGACAAAGAGATACACGTAAACATAACGAAAACATAGCGCGCGAACATGAAACAAAAAATAGATCCTGGCACGCTAAATAGAGTTCGCCGTCCTTTTAGTACACGCGCCCATGTTAACCACTAGTAGGAGTGCTGGAAAAAAGGAGAGAAGTTTACCTCGAAAAAAGTGGAACGTTCTTTTTTTTTTAGAGGCGTTCTTTGTTTCTTTACATTTACATACCCAGTGTGAGAGCTTCGGTTCGTTTGGATCGCTAAATTCGTGACAAGCGTTACCCCGGCGCTACCGTGCGGTGGCCCGGGGTTGATGTTCCATACGATATACGCTCGCTCTGTCTGTTTGCCTTGCAAGATAAATAAAGCAAAAACACTGTTTCATACCGTTGTGTTCGCTTGTTGGTGATGGACATTGGTTTTTGTTTGCGTTTTGGTTATTTTCTCACTTTTATTTTATTTCTTTCATTCGTTTTGTTTTTGTGTTCCCGGTTCTCTCCGCGTCGATGATACGATCAGGCGCGAGAAGTTGATGATTTTGTTTTATTTCCCTGCTCGTAACCATGTTCAATCTGTACGTATTAACATGAAACATTTGGTTGGTTAGGTTCGCAACGATAACCCACGCACATACGCGTCGTACGTTCGTACGAAATGTTTGAATATTGAACTTTTTTTTACATTTTAAAAGATGCCAGTAACAGTAGCCTTATTCATTTTTTAACCAAAGTTCGAACTATCCCTTGTATAAATGTCATCGTTACCAATATCTATATCAAATAAGGATATTTACCCAAATCGATAACAGATGCTGCATTCTACTATGCAATCCTTGATGCATACGTTCTCAATTCTCATGATATGAAAAATAATAAATATATGAACCTTATGAGACTACTTAAAACCAGTTAAATTCAGTCGAAAAACAACTTAAAGTTTGTTGTAGCTTTAGAAGCAATTATATTTCCAAATGAGTTTTTATTAGTCTCAAATAATGAATATTATTGAGTGATATAAAACGTTTCTGTAAACGAGCTGGTTGAATCATGAATGACATAGAAGAGACACTCAGACATGAATTTAAATTTATCGTATGCTGGTGAATGAAATGAATTATTAACCGTTTATTGAAATTTGCATTTTTACTTTGCGTACTGATGAAACATTTATTTAAAATGGTCCATTAAATGTGTGATGTATCAATTATGTTAATACTTATTTTGCTTTCTGTCCTATCATCACAAATCTAATAATTTGTCGTGCATTCCTTTTAATTACAGACTTAAGTTGGAGTGTGATAAGCTGGCGAGTGAGAAAACTGAAATGCAGAGACATTACGTTATGGTAAGTGAATAAGTTCATCATCGCAATTATTGTCGCTCTCTGTTTACTCTCTTTCTGAATAACACTATATTATGTGCTATAACAACAAAAAATACGATGTCGAATAGAGGTGACGGTGCCATCATGACTCTCAGCAGCTCCGCACTGTACAAGTGGATTGTTCGTTTACTTCTGTTTGTTATCGGAATCAGCGATAGAGCTATTTGCTTTTCGCGAAATATACTCCACACCATGCTTCGTTTTGGTGTTCGTTGATTGGGTTTCGACCAGGTCTGGTCGTCAATATAGTCTCAATGTGAGCGGTCGGATAGGAGAGAATAGCGAGAGGTGCAGGAAAATAGTTCCATTGTCTATAGCATCAGTGGATATCCTTGCTAAGGCAGAGAACGTGCATCGTATTTAACGATCGTTCAAGTAAATTGCTTTATTTTATTAGTGTGCGCTCGAGCAATATATCTGTGCGGTGGTGAGCACCGGCCGAAGAGGGAATGATCGTAATAGATGCTATCAACTCAACATTCACCAATGGAGACGCCTGGTAACTGGTGGAAAGCAAATCCTAATATCTTGTGGCAGGACCAGTTATTGCATACGAAGTCGTACCAAACTGTATGCGTCAGCCGCATATGTGCAAGAGACGTAAGTTGGACGACAAACGGATATTGTCACATGAACTACTATGCTGACGTTTTGCGCCAAACAAACTCGAACGAAGAAGACTCATGTGTTCACAAAACAAGCGTCGTTTTATTCGTTACATTCTCACCTAGTTCAGTTCTTCTTAAATAAGATTAAAGGGCAAAGGAATTTTTTCTTGTCTTTTACTTCGAATTGATAATCAACAGAAAGCAAGTTATTTCCTTTTCAATCAGGAGGATAGTAAAACTTGTATTTTTTTATTGTTTGTTTTGGTTTGTCAGCAGCATTAAATATCTTTAATTTGGATTTATGATGAAGTGTAAAACAAGAAACAATCACCGTGGGCACGGAACAGTGCAGATGAGGTTTCGAAACGACTCATTAAATAAATACCACCAGTACGATCGCATTGCTATTTTGTGCTTAAGCCAATTGAAAGCTGCCATGTGCTTCGAAAATCCCATTCCACTTGCATTCACTTCAATGCAACCTATGTGCAATTGAGGATAAACTAACAGGATGGACCAATAATCCTACAATTCCACTCCGCAGCGGATCCGTTTCAATGAGATCATTTATCTAGAAAAGCTTCTACGCAACTGGCTTTATCGAGCACTGAACCCTACCGAAGATTGCATCCTTGCGATAGATATGCAATGCTTCTGTTTCACACAAAGAAAATAAGACGCCAAGCCAGAGCGAACAGGATAGATAATAAAGTTGCCGATAATGCTATTCCATTTGTGAACGAACTCCCAGATCGTCTAGTGGAGGACACGAAATGAGAGGAGAGGAGTTGATGGGATGAGATTCTCTTTCGCTCTTACTCAACTTCTCTGGTAATTGGTATTCTTGTCTCCTACGAGTAATTTCATTTTATTATTTTATATTTATTATCAATTAAGAAGCACATCCGTTACGATAGCTTTCCTACGAACTCTCTAAGCTTTCCCTCTCCACCTAGTTGACCTAGTTTTGGGCCAGGATTTTGTGGTATGTGTGTTTGGGTGTTAGTTTCGTGTGCGAGCTAGTGTGAAGTGAAAGCATGACTTCAGCTCAACAAGCCACAAACATACCGCAACAGCAAACGCTCTTACGTGCCAGCACGTTCCTAGGACATTTGCGCTACCAATCGGAGAGGATTAGCAGCATAAGCGCTACGAGACGTTTGCTTCGAGATTTGGTTTTATCTGTGTTTCCTGTGAAACTTTTCCCATACTAATTTCTTGAGTTGAAATTAAAGTTTGCATCTGTACTGCTAAATATTTGCTATTTTAAATAGTAAGCAGTTTGACGAATTATTTGGTATTGTAAAACTATGAATTTTGAATGATTTGAATAGATATTTGAAAAGTTTATTGCATTTTTTATTAAATGTGAATGGCAATTTTGCATTTTTTAAATATTGAAAAATATGTTCTTTTCTTTATAAAGCCATTAAAAATGGTTTCAACCATCTCGTCAAAATTGCAATCAATAATGTCTGTTCAGCTGTATTAAACGAAAATTTATAGAATTCTTGCCACGAATAGTATAAATCTTCTCTTCCATATTTATACATTACCATCGCACAGCTTTCCACAGACCGTCTGCTTCCTCAAGGTTGGCGATTTCGCTACAGCGCTGCAGAAGCGTTGCTCAGTGAACGATGGGAAACGTCACAAAGTAATAAATTTAGATAACAATACAATTTAATACATAAAA
>JXWZ01001800.1:0-18571 GCA_000956215.1 Anopheles farauti No. 4 | reverse complement strand
GGGTTTAATCTCAACCTTCACCTTCACCCCACACGGTGGCCGCCACAACACACGAACACCGGGTCGGGTATGTTCCTTATCTGGCTGGCGCGCTGTGCCGTAACTTCTAGATGCTTTTTTTTTCTACGTCGCCGCTGCTTCTTCGACCCATCGCGGGTACAATTTAATTCGTATTTGTTTGTTCGTTTGTTAGTTTGTGTCCTTTGATGTTTTTGTTCCTTTACGGCGGCACGGGCGAGAAGAAAACCAAAACACGCCACCGGGGTAATTCGAAAGACGCTACTCACAGACGATCGTACTACTGCTCGGGGTTGAACGTGCAGGACGCGCGCGCTCAGGTTCTGCTGTAGCTTCCACCGAAATTGTTCATTTGAAGACCACAACAGGAAGTGCGGAAAAGTGCGGTGCATGTTCGGTGTGGAAAACAAAACACACTCGCCACACAGGTGATATCGAGTGTCGAGAGTGTTGGTGTCAAACGTCCCGTCAAAAGTCACGATCACACGGCTCTAGTTCGAGTTCATCAGCACGATCGTGTCACACAATCGTGATTTTGGCATCCACTTCCCACATAGTTTCCCGCTTCGCGTCAGAGAGTCGCTTTCATTTTCATTTATCGACTCCCAGGCATCAGGTGCAACGCGAGCGTGTGAGAGTTTTCCAATAACAAAGAAAAAAAGCGGATTATTTTTCGTAAAATAGGAGTCAAAATTCCTCTAAAAAGTGTTCGTACACGCGTGCTACGTGCTCCGACCAGGAGATTAGCTAAACAGGCGTGTCAGTGCAGCACAATCGTCACGTTTCGCTAATCAATCCCCAGCTCGAGTGTGTGTGTGTGTGTGTGTGTGTGCGTGTGACGTCGAAGGGGTGGTGGACCGACGGAACCGCATCGTTGACATCCGCGCGCGCGTTGCAAATTCCACCCCAACACCCCATGCCCACGATGATCGTGTGGCGTGACGGGATGTTTGTTTATACGACATACCAGGCGGGCCTGTATGTGTGTCGGGTTGCAGTGTAAATGAATTTGGTAGTCCGCACGGCGGCGCACGGACGGGGCAACCGAATGATCCGCCCGGGGCCGGCTGATAGTGGTGGTGAAATGGCAATGTGTGAGGGCACTTGTGAGGACGCAAATGCACCGACCGGGAGCGGAAACGAGCGACGGATGGAAGTGATAAGCCGTGGGAGGTTACGGCGTATGACGACCAGTATGATCTGCCAGCGGTATCATCATCTGCAGCTGCAAGCGATATGTGTGAGCACCAAAAGCGAAGACGAGCGCCGTAAGTAACCGTTTTCGAGAGGGAAGAAACAAAGCAAACGAATTTTTTTTTGTGTGCATCCCCGGTTACGTCAAGAAGGCTACACCGTGACATCACAAGTACAGACGGACAACGAATGAGCGCGACGATGTTATTGTTGATGAAGAGTGAATTTAAAATAAACCTTTTAATAGAAGTCCCTCCAGGGAGGGTGGCACTGAATTTTATTGCAAAAAAAAAACAACAGATAATTTATCAAAATATTTAGCTGATTATACTCAAGTTCTTTTAGATCCAAATTGATATCAAAAGTTATGTAGGGCTGAAGTTCTGATTAGTAAACAATTGGTAAAATTTTCACAAGTTCTCTCACATTTTGAGAGGTTTAAGAAGTGATGGAACTGGTTGAAGACTCTCCTGACAAATTCAAGGCGATTTACGTTGCAAATTGTCCTGTTGTTGAGTTGATAGGACATTTTGTTAGCCATTAAAAATATGCAAAAAATCGATTTATTTATTTTATTTTATTTTAAACAGACATTATGAAACAAAAAAGTTATCTTTTACATAACAAGTCATAATATTGCGTTGGGTTCTTTTGCGCTCCAACAAACCCAACGTCGACCCGAATGTATCGAACGGCAAATAATTGCCGGCTGTAAAAGGATTTTTTTGACACTACGCACTCACTTCCCAGCGACACTTTATGCACTTTCGGCGGCATGCAAAACGATCATCATCATTAGCATACCGAACGCAGCGTATGCACAATGCACCGAAAACCGTGCATAGGCCGGCAAAAAGGCTGACACATTGTAATTATCGTCGGACAAAACTATTTCTTCCAAATAACCGTGATTAACGAGAGGAAGCAATAACCACGACAAATCAAGCTACGTACGACAAACAGCCACCCGAAAATCAAAATCATGCCCATCAACGAAAATAAAACACGCATTTAAAAGCTGGCGACAATTGAAAAAAAAAACAACGTTCGCATTCGCAACGCTGTTAAGAACGCCCCTTTTCCTGTTGCCGACTAAAGGTACAAAAATGTGTACACAAACAATGCACCAACCGACCGCGTGCGTGTGAGGAATGCGCATTTAAGATGCACTTTAACATTGCCTGTGTTCGAAATGGTGAAAAAAAATACGCAAATACGCTCTATAATTAACGGACGCGGGGCCAGCGGTGTGCCATTGTCGCGTAAAAAATAAAGAAAAAACCTCATTCCACTGCATATCATCTTCGTCAGCGGTTTTTGTCGTGTCAGTCGTGTCCATATGGTTGTGTTTTGAGCGCCATGATAAGGCAAAAAGCGTGACCCATCGTAACATTAATTAGAGGATGCAAAACGCTTGAAATTCCTGTCACTTTTGACGGGAGGGAACTGGAAAGGTTCTTTTTTTAAATAGGTGTTTTTTAATACTAATTAAAAATTGCACTGAAAATGTAATATTAAGTTATAAAAACGCCCGGTAAAAAAACGCATACAAAGCCATCGTCATTAAGCCCAACCCCCGTGTAAAGATCGATCAAAGCGTTGCCCATCAAAGCCAAAGCAGCCACGGTATCAATCTGCCCTTTGCTTGATCCTTTTAACCTCAGCGCGGATCAAGGTTTGCGGTCGGTGCGCGCACACGAGCCTCGGCAAAAATGAACAAAGAATGCACAATGCAAACATAAAATAGGCAATAAATTTCAATCACCCGCCTGCACGCACTTGCCGTAAGCCGACGGACAGGGAGGGCTTTGCAAAATTCAAGTAAAGTAATAAAAGCACTATTGAACCCGAATGCGTTTTTATGCTCGAAAGCGAAGGCCATCTGGTGGTATCTTCATCAGAGCATGCTGTGCTTTTGTTTCGTTAAAAAAATGCTAATTTAGCGCATGCATGGTGGTCGGCTTGGCATGAAAGTTTATTAGCCGTGTTTGCATAAAAAAAAATCTTAAATAAAATAAATCCAAATAAGCGAATCCTTCGACTGGGACACGATTCATCCCAAAACATTCGCAAAGCCATGTTGTGCGCGGTGCGATTCCAATCCGTTAATCCAACACGACGCATCGCTAATTTATGGCTGAGAGTCCAATTTGTTTTGGTGCGACAAAAATGCGGTAATTAAATTAGATCCAGATTTCGGGGTGGATATGTTTGGCAACGCGTTCGGCTAATCGGAACTTTAAGGTCTTCGGTCGGAGAATTCAGTTTCCACCAATCGACGATTGGTTGAAATTCAAATTTGTTTGCCGCACCCGGTCGCCGGTTTCAGGTAAAAGGGATGTGGGATGGTGAGACAAAGCAAAGACGAAAACAAAATCACGATAATCTTTTCGCACTTCCCACCCGTCTTTCGATCGATAAGGTGGCGAGAAAAGCGTTTGTAGAATTCAATTGGTTCGCGGCATGCACTCTGCTGTGCTCGAATTTTGTAGCAAGATTTATGCTAATTTTGTAGGTGTTCTGATGATTATTTCTCACTTTGAAAACCAAACCAATAAGATGAATTAATCAAAATGTTTAATTCAGTTTTTCAAACATTTGAAACGTGTTTTCATAAACGTAAGCATTTAATTTTCGATAGATTGAAGAGTATAAGTGGGATTTAAAAATTCATTATTTTTATTCACTTATTACGAATGTCTGCAATTCAGATTCAATACTGATGTATGTTTTTTATTAATTCTCTTCTACTTTCATTTAAAATGTCCAGTTCAGCAATATACACACAAAAACTTTAAAAATCTGGTACACGTTTAGAGCTGTAGATCGGTCATTTTCTTGGATATCTATCGTTTTTCTTTACATTTATTCTAAAAATAATGCATTCTAATGCAACTTAAAGAATATTATTTAGACAACTTGTAATAATTACTAAAAAAACTCATCGGTTTTAGCAATAAAAATGTATAAAATATAAATTTCCTTTGTGAACGAAATTCGCCAAAAAAATTCCCCTTTCCGGCTCGTTCGAGATACTATCTCGTGGGGATTTTTGTTGTATCACCGCGTACACAACATGTAGCAAAATAACAAAACATCTACCCAAGAATAAGTAGGAGTGCGGCTTAAGATAATGAGTATTTATGAGTCATGCTCGCAACATAATGTGTCGAACAAGACGAACGTGTACCGGCCGGAAAGAATCGCGCCGAAGTGAGGAACAGAAAGCGTTCCCATCGAAACAATCAGTTCAGTTCAGCACAAGAGAGGCAAAAAGAAGTTCTCGCTTGCTGTTCAACGCAACGCAACGTAAAGCAGTAGAGAATAATCTTCTTTGGCGTGTTGGCGAAGGTCAAGAAATACGATGACAGGGAAACGAATTTCGACATATTAATTAGGCTAAAACAAGACGCGAGATGTACCACGAGTTGTTTATCCGAAAGCAGAAAGGTAAGAGGCATCAGCTGCAGACAATGTATTGAATAAGCTGTATCTGAAACAGATATAAACCAATGCGATGTAAGGAGAAGTAAGCGATAAATGTCATCCTCAATTAGGACTCTGGTGATTTCATTTTGAAGGCAATCGTAAATACCTTTCGATGCTAAAGCTTTCAACAAATGGTTGTGTAATCATTAAGTTATATACATTGTTATTTGCAGTTTTTATCATTTTCCCCATTTTTTTGCATTCATGTTTAAAATACTTTTACTGGTCCTTTTGCACGCAGTTCCTTTCTTAAGAAAAAAAAAACTTCTGACAGGAAAATTTCTCTTTTTAAGTGGACACAGAGACAAGCGCATGGAAAAATTAACAACGCGTAAGCTTTCTTGTATTATTATAATTGTTTGTCTTAACAACCTAAACGTTGGGGAAGGTGAAGATGAAAACCAAAGGTACTGGTCGCACACCATGGGACAATTTACAACCAGACCAAACGACCTGACACAATTGCATATCTGCATAATTGTTGTGTTTGTGCACATCGGCTCAATTTCCTGCCCCTGCCCATCCGCCAGGGGCAACCTTGAAGAGAGCGAGGAAAATTCTCTCCTTTTTTTGTTCCATCCAACCGGCAAGAAAGTGTTTCAAACTGCTTTTTCCTGTTCTGCTTAACGCTACACGTTACCCTAGTTCGACATGCATATTCTAGTTTACTTTGCAGCCCGCTGAGATGTGCCACCCCGGCGACGGGAATCGATCGCTAAACCCGATGACGATAGTAATTAAGAGCAGACTGAAGTGAAGGCAGCCTTTGCAGTGAAAAAGTATACAGTGTTCGCCACAAAAATGTTATACAAGATTGTGAGAAAGCAAGAAAATTCAAATTTAAATTAAAAAATAAAATTAATATGAACTTAACCTAATGCGCCTGTTGGCATGCAATTTTAGCTTTTCGAACGGATGTAGTTTGCATTTTGCGAAAAAAAAAAATTTGGTGTGTATTCAAGACAAAATATGGTTTAAAAAAAATTTAGTAGAAAATATTATATTTTTTATTTCTCTCACATCTTGCTGAAATATTGAACCACCTGTCATGGGCGTTTCTTCTGGAGGTGCTTGGTCACGGTTTTTACACCCATCGATTAGCGACTTAGTCAGGCACCTCGACCTTGTCAGACGTCTAAACGACAACCCGTCGATAGCGCGGTCGGGAGAGTAGAAAGCACATCTAACACCCCCTAGGCTAGCCATTGGCGCCTCCAGGAAACTGCCGGAAGGTTAGAAAATGTGGGAAATGATCAATACCCCGCAGCAAAAACGCTAGACATGGTAGGCTTGATTGCTGCGCCAAGAAGGAAAAAGACGTTCAACCACCGCCAGACGACAACGGCCGGGTTGACAGACTTTCACCCTTTTCCGGACCATCGCCGGTCGGGTCTGCAGACTGGATGGCCCCGCAAGGTGTTGGAATGCTGCGATAGCAGCAGACACGAAGCGAGACGAGACGAGAAGTGATCACTTTCAGTTAGCACACGTCAACGCTTCTTCTCGCTTGGTAACATGAGTCGCAGCAGCCCGCGGCACGTTAGCGAAAGGGACTTGGGGGATGAGCGTGACCGGTGTCGTCTTCTCCACGGTGGGGACACAACTTTCAACCGTGGATGATTGATCAATTCCGCTTTCGTGTACGAGTATGCAATTTCCTCTTGTTAAAACCCCCAGGTCTCTGAGGCTTTTATCATCTGCCTTTTTACTGACTGAGCAATTCTTTGTTGTAAAAAAATCGTGAGGGCATAGAAAAATAATCATTAAATATATGTACGACCAAAGAAAATAAAAAAAAATCTCTAAAGTGTTTCTCAAAGCCACCCAGAACGTCGCACATCGTTGATCAAGTGCAGCCACTGATGCAGAGACGAGCCGCGCCTGCCCGTTTGCTGATACGCAAACGCATGGTTAACCATTTGCATATAGGAAAGTTGACGCGCCAATCAAGCACGATGTAAAAACACGCGAACACAACCTAAAGAAGGAAAGGAATGCAAAACAAAACTACACCAACACGGAAGCGACCATCGGTTGGTTTTACTTGGTCTTAATTAACTGGATGCTGCTTTGGAAGGGCGTACGCTGTGGAATGCATTTCCGTGCCTTTTTTACGGTCAACAAACCCTTTTTTCCCTCTCTGATTATAGCGACCACGGGCAACAAATATTTATTTTTCTCACCACCATGGGTACTACTGTGGCAGACTTATGCCTCTGATTTGATCCCTTTCAGTGTGAGGCTACCGTTTAATGGGGATTAAACGAGATAAGAACAGGGGGGAAAAAATCAATCATCTCATGGCTAAGGAGTGCCCGGTGGCAGCTGCAAACTTGCCGTTGCACGAGAAAGTACATGGGTGTGCATAATATGAGCGCATTAATCAACGATGTGGTGCGATAAAGAAAAGAAAGGGCATAGTAGGAAATAAATGAGCAGCAGCGAAACGAGGGGGAAAAAATTACTTATATATTTTTTTACTTTTAATATTTTTAAATAAATAAATTTGAGCAATAATTTTTGTTATTATGTTCAACATTTCAATTTTTCCTTCTAAATGTTTCATATTGTGTTTTTTTGTATACATTCCTCAAGCACGAACTCGTCGTACGGTGTGAAAACTATAAAACGCTGATTATTATTCTCTTTGATCACTTCCGGCTCGGTTGCGTCACTCCCGATGCATCAATTCTAGGATTTCTCGTGTGTCAATTGTCGCACGCAGGCTTAACACCCCTGTACGGAAGCCGGGACCTCTGCTCCAAACGAGGGAGACGCATAAAAATGCCACCAAAGCCAGCGTCAAAATAAAACTCCTAAATCATTGCTTTAGCCCGACCTTCCGTTTGCCGGTTGAAACCAAAAAAAAAACATAATAAAACCCGGTTGCCGAGGGTTCATTCATTGCAGGCACGTTTTGGCTGACAATAGATGGTGGATGATCGTTACAAAGTGGTGGACTTGCGAAGCGAAAGGCAGGGCCAAAGCTGATTAGACGTCCAGCTTGTTATGTAAATGGTGAAGCTGAAGCGCGGCGGTCGCGAATGTTGCTTACGTTGATGGGACCTGCGGCGTTTTAGGTCACCGCAGGTTGCGAGGATGCGATGGTTCACCACTTGGTGCCCCACACATGGAAGCTCATTGTGCATATGATTATTGCAACCGACCGATGAACGAACCTGAATGTGGCGATCTGTATTCCGCACAAGGAAAAAAACAACAGGGACTTTCAAACGGCAAACCGAAGTTTCTCACAATTTTATAGACAAACAGATATTTCTTTATTTAATCTTCTAAGTGATGCGAATATATTCTTAAACTAAAATTTAAAAAATCATTATATTTTATACGAATAAGTAATTGGAATAACTAGAAACAGATACCAATAAGATTTGAAAACTAAAATAAATGCTGATCTTTACATAAATTAAATACGCTTAAATTTTAAAAACATGCCAACAAAATTCTGTTGTCGATAACCTAAAAATTATCGTCCAGAATAAAAAATTCACGAATAGCCTGTTGTCCAGAATAGGGTTAAAATTCACATCGCCAATAGAATGAAGGATGCCGATCGATTCCCTGCGATGACGTGATCAGCGACTCAACACCTCAACCTGTCACAAAAACCAGCTTCCATCACAAAAGGCAAGGTGAGAGAAGTGAACCGTAGAGGCAATATACTCAAAGCCACATGGCAAGGGTGCGTTAAAATTATGTTTACAAATGCCATCATACCCATCAGTGCTCGTTTGTGTCAAGCAGTGCTTATTACCATTTTTCTGTTGTTGTTGCTACCATCAACTCCCCTTTGCACAGTAGCCGACACATGACAAAACTTCTATCGAGGTTGTGGTCGCTGTCGAAAGCGAAGGATTTATGAGCGTAAAATTTGCAACCGAAGACAGCTGGCTCTACAGGGCGAATCTATGAGATCTAGCCAGGGTAAGCGCTCCATTTGTAATAGAATCGATGCCAACCCAGGTCCGTTCGGTATGAAATGTTTATGTTTGCGATCATTTACGCGAGCGTAAACAGCAACCACCGCCCAATGCTTTGACGAACAGGCCCACCCTTCGATCGAATTTCATTGAGAGCGCTCCTCCACCGAGCACTCCTCAATTAGTCAAATGTTTTCTTTAAATAGCAAAACGTGGCGTGCGGGGAATTAAAAAGCCTATCAGGATTTCGAATGAATTCAGCGACACATAGCGACATAAACTTTAACATTCGTACGCGTTCTTGGTGCGTCACGAAGTCCGAACCACCCTGTGGCGCGCGAGTGTATTGGTGCAGTTTGCGTGCTAACTCTGCCGAAGCAAGCATTTTCTGTTGCCTCCTTTTATTCTCATTTTTGGAGGGAATCCAGTTTCCGCCGAAAAAGCTATGAGAACATCCCAAAAGCGTGTGGGCAAGAGATGGGCGCAAACAAAACAAAAGTCTCGATCGTCTCACGATCTCACGCACACAAACGAGCGGCGATCGGTTCAGAGCATTAGCGAACCTCCCCGGGGGTGATCTCAGACACGGCTCTCGTTTGACCTCGCGGGGCACTGAATTTGCCACCCCAAGCTATCGTTTCTATCTATTCGCCTTTGGCTGCCCCAACCCTTACATACGACAAGTGTTGACCTCAAGTCAGTTGAGGGGTTCCACGGTGGACGTCTCCTCCACCAGACATGATCGCAAGTGAAGATATCGTCAAGGCGGTGGCAACTGTTGTGAGAGAAGCCTCCTTTCGCCCGTAGAAACGAACCCAATTTGAAGTTACTTCAACAAGGAATTATTTTATTGTAATTATACATTTTATTGCATCATATTTTTATTACTTAAAAATTTCTTTACTTTTTTAAACATTGAAACTGATACACTTCTCAAGGGCCAAATGTTATCTACTCCTTTCCCTGGTCCAACGTTTCATAAATAGGGAGCTTCTATTTAAACTCTCCAGCTCTCGTGCCGATCCACCCAACCCCCAACTAGTGTGCGCGGAACACGCGTGATCGTGAACCAAACAAATGACTATTTATAGACACTCGCCACACGACGCTGCGCCATTGCCAAATGCGCGATGTGGCGTTGTATTCCGTTTGTTTTTTTTTTTCATTTTTTCCTCCCTTTCGCTACTTGCTCCTCTCAACAAAGCCGTAAACGAGGATGATCGCCGTGGCATTCCATCTCGCCGGCATCAATTGCCCCCAAGGGTTGGGAGAGTGGCCGTCGGTGCGTCGTAATCTACTGTGGTGCTTCCACCGACCGGTACGACAGCCCAGCTGTGCGAGCAGCTCATGCAAAAGGGCAAAACGATGCGTACCCATATGGAAATGATCAAACAAAAAACTATCCATACCCGCATCCCGGTGGCGAACGATTACGAATCGAAGGGGAAAGTGGTCTTAGCTATCGCGCATCATGGAAAGGTGGCTGAACGTGGCTCGACTCGGGGAGAAGATTTTTCACCATTTCTTGTAACCAGCCCGGGTTGGTGATAATGTCAGCCATTAGGGTGATCATCGAGTCATCAAATATCAATTAGGGGAAACGGTGGACGATAAATCAACGCGGGTGTAGATGTTTTATCGAATGGAGCCGCTAATTACACAGTGAAGCGTTGTAACGAGCGTGAGGGAATCTTATGAGTTGTTGAAACATTGATTTCCATCCACTAATGTCAATGGCACGTCGTCTGGAGGAATGAAGTCAATGACAATGAAAGTTCCTTTTTAAACAAGGATAAAGTTTGAAGAAAAATAAGACGCTATGATCATGTTTATGGGAAAAATTAGTCGGATATGTAATCTTCTGCGATCCATTTTGGGAAAACAATCTTCTGATTTTAATATAAAATAATAATAAACAACACATGTTCTAGACATTACCCATAAGATGTCCCGTGATCGTGAACGATTTTTATTGTAAGACTCACGGTCAGGACCAATAAGCTACATTGACTTCCTGCTTTTCACAGGACTCACAACATTTGTTTACTGTTATATATTCGTATATTCGTAAAAAAACTCATATTTTCATCCAAACCGATTTACAAAACAATTGTGTCCATCTAGACATAAGTACCACATTGCAGACTCAAAGTTTTCTTCCCATAAAAGTAAAAGAAGTATGAGCTAATTTTGTCGAGAGTTTAAAGTACTCGACCGAGCACATTCCCGTCCAGGATATGAAACACTTGGAGGGTGCAATTGTGCTTTACAATAAACAGACCGTTTGAACATGAGCACTGTTTCACGCCCGAATCGTTCGATAGGAAAAACCTTGAGCGGAGCTGTGTGTGTGGATCTTGTCCAATCCGGACAGTTTTCCATTGGCTTCAGGCGGAAAAATGCGAGCGCAAAACTCACAAATTTATGGCTGAAGAAAAGCGAACTCAAGCGTACTCTCGAAGCAATATCAACAGAAAATCTAAAATCAGCTCACAGAGGTTCGCGCAATTGACTCTGTTTACACTACGTACTCCAAGGTCGAACAGAGCAGAAATATTGGCGCATTCACTGTACGTGTTCGGTGTTTTAGAAGGGGTTAAAAATTGGCTTTCGAGAACCATTTTCCTGCCAATGCTCTTTCCCTAACCCTTTGGGGAACTTTTCACAGCATCGCACATCCAATCCGACATCAGTTTGTGTACTCCAGAGAAGAGCGTTTCGTTCACCATAAAGTGTTTTAATAACACACGCTCAGCAAGACTGCACCACCACCACTTGAGCGACTGATTCTGGGAAAAGTGGTGTTTGTTTTTCGAATTGGTGCATTGCATCTGCATCCATGTCCACTTCAACGCTGAAGAAACATTGTTGCTGAACCCCTTTAATCGGTGAACAACAAGAACGTTAAAACTCATCCTCGTTTAGCTCTCTGCATAGCCGGCACTGTTTGTAATTAACGTGCCCCCAACCCCGAGTGCTGCCACATTCATGGGCATGACCTCGACTCGGCTCGAGAATTCGAACGGCCACTTACGAATGGTAATGGCGTTGATGAATCATTTCCTGGTTCCCACTGCTTTGGAGGAGGCTGTTTTTTTTTTTGAGGAGCTTCAAAAGGGAGAGGTTATCTCAAACACTTGTTTAATTTATTTTAAAACAATTAAAAAAAAAGAAAATTTGTAAGCATTTTTTTCTCACAATAATTTAAACCAAACCGCAGAGAATTTGCATACATTAGCTCTCACAGGAGTGTCGATTTTCACCTCCTTTTAACGACCCTCACTATAGCAACGCCCTAGATATCGCTTGGCAACGATATCGATTGTCTTCTCGATTGCATATTTATTTGCTTCAAATTGAATGGAATAACTTTTCCTCCCATCTCGGCCCGGTAGATGGGGAGAAACATGAACCTTTTTGAGCGCCAGCTCCCGTATCAATTTCCAAACCAAATACGAAAGGGGTCAAACGGAACGGGAGTCTCCTCTCTTCTTATCGAGAATCAATCAATTGTGGAGCTCCTCGGCTGATGTTGACGTGGAGCAGTGGAAAATCAATTCCATTTTCAAGCGAAAGGTACGTTCGGGTGCCGTCGGTTCATCGGTGCACAAAGTTCAACGGCCCCAACCGCCAGCAACGAAAGAGCCCACCCACGGTGGAGCCCACCGAGAGCGAGAGAACGAACAGGACGTGAGCAGCCGCCAGGAAACCGGATGCTTTCGCGAGCGCATCGAGTTACGCAAGCGGCGAATGAAAAGCTGCATTTAGAACGACGGCTAGCGACCGGTGACAACAGAACCATCCTCGCTATGGGGTTGGGTCGTTGTTTACCGTAGGCACGGCAAATGCCAACAGCTTCCGGTAGGTGCAAAATGAACTCTGCCCATCATGCGATGACCCAATTCACGCGTTGCTTCACCGGTGGTGTCGAGAGCCTGAGCGAAAATTATCGCTCTCCCTTTCCCGGATTTCCCAGCAGACAGTTGCCAGACGGAAGCGGTACGTTTGTGTGAGTATTCGAGGGTGGCAAAGTGTTGGTTCGATGGTTTTCCTTCACACGAGCGGACATTCAATGGTAGTTCATACGGCGTGTGCTTTAAATAACCCAAAACGACACACGGGAACAGTTTGATGATTAATTGTGAGTGATGAAATCCGCCCGAAGCGAAGATGACAACTACGCAATGCGTTCCCCACCCCCCCCACGGGGGTGGCCAAAAAGGTAAACAAACCGGTGTAGAAAGTGCAAGCGAAACGGATGGCAAGGAAAGAAACGCAACCTCGATCGAACACACACACACACATGCGCTTCCTCGGGGGAAGATCTTCCTCGCATTTTGCCACGATCGCGCATGCTGTCACGCTGCAAGGTGGGATGGTTTTGTAAACAGAAATAGCATCTGCGGGGGGACAGGTAGGCGCGGGGAGAAGAAGAAAAAAAAAAAACACACACACACACTCCGATCGAAGTGAAGGCATCCAACCTTCGGGCCAAAGGTCTTCAAGGGACAGTGTAAACAACGACCGGAGCGTAAAGTGAGATTTAATCCAACGTATCGATGTCACCGCCGTCGGAATGAATGCTATCCGTTCACGGTTCTACCAGCTATTTACGCATGATTTACGGCGTTTTGGCAAGGAATCTAGACCGTCTCAATGTGCTGGCGAAGGGTAGGACTAAAGGACAAAAATAGTGCTTATAGTTTTTTGGAGCCGAGGCGGCCTACTGAGGCTTCAAATGGTGTATTGATATTTTTAAGCTCTACTAGAATATCTTCAATTTCCAACTAGTTTCTGCTCTGTAAATAATGTTCGTATAGATAAAAAGTTTACTGTAAATAATTCATCGTCACACACGCTAGTTTATCATTCTATAAATAGCTGTTTTGAGTCATGCGGGCATGTTAACATAAGTTCGATAAAGCGGCTAATGTCTACAAAAGCCTAACCCACATAAATATATTTTTTATCTTTTCAATTCGAATCGGACTAAAACAAGCAAAAAAACGAACATTTCGCACTAATTTAAAATTGTAGTTGCTGATAAAATGTTATAAACAGATTCATCCATCCTGTTCTGGCCTGATAAAATCTGTCGCAAAACAATTTATTTTTTATATTTATATAAAAATTTAATTTAAAAATAAAAATACCATTAATTACATCTGTGGCCTATGTTGCAAATAAATGTATGTTTTATCATACAAATATTTTAAAAAATATTGCGTTTTTTAAGAACTCTAAAAATCGCCACTTTTACTCAGAAGAAGTGTAATTTTATCGCGAGGAAGCGCAACAAAGCGCAAAAAAAATATCCCACGGTAAAATAGACTACCCTTTTTGGGAAAACCGAACCGCCGCCTGGTGCTGTTGCCGGGTCGGTGCGCAAAACGAGCGTCAAATTCGCACCACAACGCATCTTCTCTCTCGTGCTGGAAGTTATCAGCAACGTAGCGTCCGATGACTCATCAACGCATTTTTTCGCCACCACCACCATCAAGTAACAGCACGTGTTTCGCAGCCGTGCTGGGGGTGCGTTTTTTTTTGTGTCACTTTACTACTTCCTTCGAGCATAATCTTTTCCTCGTGTGCAACCCGACGCCTGCCCGTGGTCGGGGTTTTGTGCATGTTTTGCTGTTTTGCTGATGGTTTGAGCGCTCGTGGGCTCATCTGCCCCATAAGGGTTGGCAACGCAAGCTGCAAGTAGCTCTTCCGTCTCCGGTAATCTGGTGCTCGAGACAAAGAGCATACGTTCGCTGGTGCTGGTGCACGTTTTCTGCCTCATAATCAGAAATGGAGATTAATTCAACTCTGCTTTGTCCGTGATTAGGGCTCTGTTAAAAGGACGCCTTTCCACGGTGGCATATTATGCTCTTGGTTTGCTTTTAATTACATCTCTCCTGGCTGGATCGATTTTATAATCGAAGTTGCTTTAAAATGACCATAAAATTGGTTTTAGAGCAGACAAATCTAACCATCCCTTGTGGCTGCGAAATAGTTACCACCCATCACGTCATAATGACGTCAACTTTAATCGATCGAAATGAAATAGACTTTGAACCAAACCAAGCAGGGAAAGTGAACCTGATGCAACACGGTTTGCGTGGGCAGTTGCCGCGACTCAAACCGCTTTCCCATGTTTTGCGTGTACGTTGCAAATCGAGAAATCCACCGCAACAGATGGTGTGACAATTTCTTCTGCACGGCGCTGGTGGATATGATCTAATAAATGGGGGCTATTGTAGTCCAGTTTAACTACATTAACGCAAGGTATACGTTGAATAGTGTAACAGCGGTTTTTCTTATTCGACGCAAGAACTTAAATAATTGGGGATTATATTTAATATTATTAATCCTTCAATAAAACAAAACAAAATAAAGTTTATTAAAAACTCTCAAGTGCCAGGTTTGCCAAGTACAGAACGTCTTGTACAGATTGTCAAAAATTCTTCTCTTGTCTTATATAGTTCTTTATATAGACAAATATTGTCGAATTGAATTGGAGAAATATTCTAGCAGTTCCAATGACAAAACTCGATCATTTTAGCAACATATTGTTGCCTTTCTAGAGGAAATAAAAACTGTAAAAACAACACATTTATAGTCAGCAAAAATTACCCCTAATGACGCTGTTGCACACACAAATATTTAGCACATTTTTAATCTGATTGAACCATAACAGTATGGTCCTATTCGATACACCATTATGCAAACAAATATTTTCCACGAGAAAAAGAAACCCCGTATCCAATGGATGAGTTTCTCTGTGGAAAAAAAACGTGCTTTAATCCGTCGGTCTGTAACGAAAGGTTGCGGTAGCTGCAATGCTACGCCCAGCTTAATCCATCGCACAAACACAAAAAATAGGGTGAAATTTGCCTACCACCTTTCCCGGACCCCAAAAATTTACAACCCCCCCGCGCCGTTCCCCCGATGCCTAAATCCATTACGAAATCGATGCGGCGCGGAACCTGTTAGAACGAATCAGCTGCGGCTGCTCCCCAAAAATCCGGATGGAAATTGTTTTTTCGCTCCCCTTGCCGACTCGTAAAGTGAATCAAAGCAACCCATCATCTTTCCTCTAACCGACAGACGTGTGTGTTTGCTGCTCGCTCCTGTTTGATATGCGCACAGTTTAGTTCAGTGAAATCATGGAAGCGTGAACTTTAACGTTAAGTATCGCTCAACCCCCCACGTTTCCGCGCCGGCCCACCAACTATTCTAACAACGTGTGTTTGTGTGTTTTGGGGCGCGGGCGGGCGGAATTCATCAATTCTGCCCCCATTTTACTTACGCAAAAATATTGTTTGACCCCACCGCCGCACCCCCTTCATCTCGTTTGTGTTCGTCTCGCAGCAATTGCGGGAGAAGAGGAAGAGAGACCCGTTGGAAAGAAGGGAATGGGATAAGGTGTGATGGGCGGAGTGGGAATTTTGGGAGGAAGGGAAGGGGGGATTTAAATTAAAATAAACAAAATTAAATACATACAAGTGAAGTGGATTCACGTACAACTTGTGAGATGTTTTCCCTCAGCTGGGCCGCCATGCCGGGCTTGTTAAGCCCACGGGTGAACTTCCGCTCGGTCATTGTTCGGCCGCTTTTGCCTCCCAGCGCTGGCAATTGGGATGATGGTAGTTGCGAACGCTGTGTTTAGTTGTTTCGTGTTTTATATTTGTTTGCTGTAGTTGTTGTTTGTTTTCACCACTTTAGAGGGCAAAGGGGTTTTAATCGATTCTGCGTGCTCGGGCGGCTTTTTCCGCCGGGCACAAAAAAAATTTGTTTCGCCACTGCACTACTCTCACAGGACGGCACCGTGGCCGTGCGTGTCACGAGAGCCAATTTCAACACTATTTAAATTCAAACGCACTCGCGGCATGTTTCGCTGTATTGAATTTACATCTTTCACTTTTCCATTCCACTCACACACGGGACGCTTTTGCAAGCGAGCTGCTTTTCGCGTGCGGAAATTTCACTTTCAGAAGCACCCGAATTTCACCCGCTGCTAGAGAAGGAAACACATACACACACACACACACATCAGAAGGGAAGGGAAGTGCAGGAGATGGTTCCCCACACGTAAAGAGGACACTTGATTGAGTTGAATATTTGGCATGGATTTGAAGAACGATTTCACTGCAGGTTGCTTTCGTTTCACTTCAGAACAAACCCAGACAGACACGGCGGGCCATACCACCTACAAAGCTTGCGTGTCACACACGCACACATTAACACGGCCGCAAAAGGTAGAACCGGTCCTCCGCGAAGGACGAGACGATTTTTTTTTTACCTATCTTCCATTGATCCGATGCTGGGCACCTGTCAAACTGGTTTTTTTTTGTTGGCGCACGAAAACCTTTTTTTGTTTCACTCACTGTTGTACCAACACATGGCTATGTTATTGGGTATGCGGGAGATGAAAAGGAATGAAAACAATCAAATGAACACCGCTATCGCTGGTACCACGCCTAGAGGAAGATGGTGCGGTGAAGAAGCCTTTAGATTTGTCGCATCTCCGTCGGCTGTTCATCACTTTCGCTGGCAATAAAAGATTCACTGAAACACACGCCGCACATGCAGCCGGGAATACAACAATCTCTTTCACTTAAGCGGAGAAATTTCTTATCACCAACGGCCAGACTTTGCGCCCTTGCTGCAGCACGGGGGCAATCGAGAAGACCGACCGTTCCGGACGATTGATTCAATGAATTGTGCTGCTTCTCGGGTGCAGACTATTGATTACACATACATTCACCACCATAGGCAACACTGGTGAACCAGGCACCCGGAACGTGACCGAAGAGAAAAGGATCTTTTACTATTTAAAAGAATAAACTAGAATTCACTTCTCGTTTTGAAAACGAACGCATTCAGGACATCATGCACCTAGCACTAACACATCTCCAAAAGCGCCTATCTCATTAAAACGCACACCCATACACGCAACGAAACCCTACGCAACAACCGGACCGGATAATCCTTTTGTTCCTTCACGCGTGATGACGGTGTGACCCCGTCGCAGGCGGTAATCGATTTTGTCTCCGAAAACCACGAACTGCACGCTGTTTGCACGAAATATCAATTCACACACGCGCAAAAACACGGTCAAGTCGCCGTTTGTGATAAGGGTGGAAAGAAGGGCGCAAACACGCGATAGGGGTAGAACACACGCTCGAGTAACCGACCCGTCTGTGGTGCCTGTTGGATTGGGTTTGTTGTAAAGCGCGCGCACGCACGCACGAGTGAGTCTCGATCACTCCGAGCCTCGGTCCAAATGCGTGAATCAGTTGTGCTTTTTTATCGTACTTTTTTCTATAAGTTTCAACGTAAAATCACATCATGGGCTTCAGTTTTAACCACCTCCCACCACCCACCTTGTTTCAACAGCGCAAACAAAAATCAAACAAACAAACAAACAACTGTCACAACTGTCAACGTTGAACATCCCATTTATGCAGACTACCTAGCCTCCACAGTTACAATTAATTTCAATCCACCGAACCTGGCCCGGGAGAGTATCCCATCCGAGATCGAGTTCGTTCATTCCATTGGATTGTTTCATGCCCACCTCTAGGCAACAGCTGTCATTCCGTGTAAACAAGTGTGCGTGAAGAGCACAACCGTGTTGTTTTGCAATACAAATATTTTGTCGAAAATTTTAGATTTTTGGCCAAATATAGTTCCCTAACTCACAGGAAAACTCCAACCCGTTTGGAGCAGTGTAGACCGTCGGCGATTAAAACCCGTGCCCCGTTCTACCTGCATCGGGCTTTTTGGCGATTTTTCAGTATCCTTTGGGGTTAGCAATATTGGGGCTATTTTTCCCGAGATTTTCTGGCCCTTCTCGGTGTTCGCAATACGAAGTTTTGATAGTGAATACTACGCGAGCTGAACCAAATGTATCGTAGGTTGTAAGCGCGAAGTATACGGCG
>JXWZ01001798.1:0-25244 GCA_000956215.1 Anopheles farauti No. 4 | reverse complement strand
TTGTGTGATTTAACATGCTGCCAATGGGACGTAGTATGATTGTGTGTTTCGATTGGATCGCGGGATTATTTACCGGGTTGTGTTCGTGTGTCTGTTGTGTGCTTGTGGTTGTCTTACTATAAAGATTAGGAACTTTGGTTTCACGAGTTCACACAAGATGCGCAATCATCATTCGAACAGCGCATGGAAAGGTGGACCGATGGTCCAAAGAAACCAAACCAAAAATGAAACGTACTTGATGGAGTCAGGTGGAGGGGAAACCACGTCCGAAACCAACTGGAGCACTAGAGAAGCGAAAGGATCATAGAAAGTGTGGGAGAGCTTTTGTATCGAATTGAAGCTGATTAAAGAACCCGTTCGTTTCTTATCCGCTCATTGAAATGGTACCATTGATACAAAAACAACAACAAAAACGAAAATATCGCTTCCTTTCCCTCCCCCCGGTACGTGCTCGCCATTGCGAGGGTCGTCTAAAGTATGATAAAAAAAATAAAAGAACGAAATGGAAAACAATCTCATCGTCTTACACTATCGCACTATCGTATCCTACATATGTATACATATTTCAATATCGGAATGGCACCTTATGTTTTATATGGCTACGTTTGTGTGTGTGTTTTTTTTCTCGCAATGTGTGTGGGTGTGTGTTTGTTTTTGTTTGTTTGTTCTTCTTTAAGTATTTTCCATCTTGAAGCTCTTCGACATCATGCGCACGGTGTTCTTCAGCGCCTGGCGTTTGTTGCAGAACCAGATACGTATGACTTCCCGCTCGTAACCGAGTTGATGGGCTAGGCCGGTGATTTCGGTTCCTAAAAAAAAACAGAACAAACCACGGTGGAAAACGAGCGATTAGTGGGTGTCTTTTTCCTGCTTTGAAACTACCCTTTTTCGCCCCCTGCCTTACCCGATGGGTGCGTGTTTCGCTCGAAGTGACCGTTCAGCAGCTCGAGGGCTTGCGGTGTAAAGGACGTCCTTCGTTTCCGCTTCTTGGACGGTTCCACACCGATAAAGTCTGGCACGTGGTTTTGGCCCGATTTGTACCTAGATGAATGACTGCGTTGGGGTAGCAGTGGGGGGACAAACAAAAAAACCGATAGGAAAAGAACCATATATTAAACCTTTGCCATCGAAACAATGTTTTTGTGCTAGTCGAAAAAAATGAATGCTAATATGGATATGGAAAATTAACGCGCTACGCGACTATCTGAACAGGCTTACCTTTCTTCGGCCTCCTTCATCCAGCGCTCGAGCACGGGTTTGATTTTTTGTGCACTTTTGGGAGTAATGTCTAACTTTTCAAACCTGCACGTTTATTGGATTGTGTCCGGAGAAAGAGAGAGAGAGAGAGAGAGAGAGCGCGCGAAAAAGAGGAAGAGAGAGAAAAAATCGAGAGAGAGATAAAAGAATGAAAACAAGAAAAGAAACGTATAAATACATAAACAAATCGAAGAAAGATGATACAAGATGGTGTAAAATCAATATCAAACTCAATCTAAAACCAACACTGCGAGCACTGCTGTGTCCTATTGCACTATTGCGTCTGAGGGGGCCAATCGAAACAAGGGGGTGAGATTTCGTAAGAGAAGGAAGAAGGGACATAAGTTTGCCAGGACATTGATCAAAATTGCACAAAGTGTTTTCGCACTGATGTTAGTGGTGAGTGCGGATAGGAAAGAAAGCAAAAAACTTAAATGGAATTTAAATTGAAATAGAAATAGCGAATAAAAAAAAGAAAAAGAAAAAAACATAAACTCACAATGCACTGGCAAACGATGAGCAAGAAACAGTAAAAAAATGAAAAATACAAAAAAAACTAACTTAAACGATACTGAAAAAAGAACAAACAAACAAGATAAAGGGAGATAGAGCGAGAGAGAGAGAGCAAGAAGGCTTACCTTTATTATCAAGAGAAACACACCATATTGTTACTGTTGCTAACGAACGCATTGACGAAGCCAACTACGATCTACTTAAGCAACGGAAATGATGACAAATGTGCTCCAACCAATTGACGTTTGATTTGACACTCATTACAACACAAAAAAAACTTTATGGTTTATAATTTCGTTCGATTGGAACGATGGAACGATGCGCGGGTCAGCGATCGGGTCGGGACGATACAGTGCTTGCCGTAATTGTATCCCCAGCATCTTACCTTCGGTCCCAGCAGGCTACACACACTCATGCATGCGACAATGCTACTCTTACTTCTACAGACGCACACACGCACACACACACACTCATACCAGCCCCAAGTTAGTGGGGGGAGGGGTTTAGTAACCGAAAAGTCGTAAAGCAAAATAAAAAACAAACAACAAAAACACGAAAGATGCTACCCTTAACTTGTGGAGATGGAATTAATACATACATTTGCTGCTGCTGTGATGAAAGTTGCGCTGCACAATACATCTGGGCGGCGAGGGCACTGTTGTTTGTGTGTGCGTGTATGTGTTTGGGTGTGAGTGTGTGAGTTTGTTTTCATTGCGACAAATTCCGTTTTTTGAGGTCGATCCGTGTTGATGTTCGTGGTGGTGGTGATGATGGAGTAACACATCACGTTTTTGTTTTGTTTTTGGTTTTTGGTATGTTGGTAGCCGAAACCGAATGGGAATGGAAAACCGAAGAAAAAAGGAAGAAAAATGGGAAAGAAACAAACGATAAGTGTTATAAAACGGAAACCGTTGGCTGGCGCTTGCCAAGCAGGTCGTCCTTGTCGTTTGCACTGCGGTTAATTAATGTTGATTAACCGCGGGTGTCTGTTTTTTTTTTTGTGTTTGCTTTACTATCATGTCCGAAACAATGTCCTGGCAATCGTTTGTGCTGCCTTCTTCCGGTGCAAAGAAGGCGATGGTGGAAGTTGTTTGAAATTTTTTGCATACAATCATGTAATCATGGACATTGTGTGAAAGAGCTTTCGTATGAAAATCTCTTTGTTTTTTTTTTTTGTTTAAAATTGCAAATAAATATTTCAAGAGACATGTTTTTTTTGTTTTTGAATATTTAAATATAGTGGTTATATTACCTGCATATGGCGCTCTGGCTGTAGGCAGGTCCCTCGGTCACGGACAAAGCCTGACCGACCTGCGTTTGCGTGAGACCGAGCGATAGTCGCCGCAGTTTGAACGCCTTGGCGAACTCCTTGATGTCGTCCAGATCGATACCGTCCACCACGTTGCAATTAGTTTGATTGATTGTTAACTCATCTGTACCGATCGATGAACGAATCCGGTGGAGGAGGGGTTGGCATAGGGAATCGACGAGAAAAAAGGAAGAGAATGTGTGAGTGTGAATGCGAGAGAGAGAGAGAGAGAGAGAGAGAGAGAGAGAGGGAGAGAAAATTAAACCAATATAGAAGCTGACCGACGACAGCTGGAAGCTGCGTACCGAGGAGGACAAAGGGGAAACGAGAGAACGGTATGTTATTGAACGCGCGCGATATTGGTCCGGTGGCGAAGCGATGTGACAAACCGGCAGCCGCCAACAAAAAAAAAAGGAAAACGATGGTAAATGTTCTACAATCATGTATAATGTAAAAAGCCCCGCTTCACAGTGCGCTCGACTAATAAAGCACATTAAGGGAAATGTTTAGCGTAAATTAAGCGTTAATAAAGAATGTCAAATTAATTGACTCGGCGAACGCTGCCGGGAAAGGCAGAAGACACGGGCAGACATATGCTTGCATGCTTGCTTTGGGGCCAGCGATTCTCGTAATTCGTAAGGAATGAGCACGCCTCTGTGTGTGTGTGTGTGTGTGGGTTGTGCTGAAGCGAAGCTAAACCTTCACTTCAATTCGACTGCACCGAACGCGTGCTAAATTATGGAGGCTAAAGCAGGCGACCAGAGCAGCAGCAGCAGCAGCAGCAGGCAGACTTCGAACTTGTAGGCCGGTAATCAGTGGCCACTGATCGAGATTGATCGAACGTTCGAACGATATTAATTGAGTCCGGAATTGAAATTCGATTCGGGGTTTGTTTGGCACGGTTTGAAACCAGAAAAAAATAATAAAACAAAACAGCTTGTGTTTGCGAGCTAAAATCAGAAGAACCGAAACCTTTGGCTTACTTGGATGCTCTTCGAGAAACTCGTGGTTCGAGGCGCCCTCTTCGTCGTCGTCGTCATCGTCGTCGTCGGTGTGCTGGGACAGCCTGCCGGTCGAGCCGGTGGGGCTGGGTTTGGGCGGTGGTGTGCTGGTCGCACTGTGATGCGGTCGCTTCTGGTGTTGTGCCCCGCTGCTACCGACGGTGGATGGTTTGTCCAGGTCCATCTCATCGGCCGACATCCGATGGTGGTGCTGGTGGTGATGGTGATGTTGCTGCTCGATCAGCTCCAGATCACAGGAGCCGGGTCGACCGGTTGACCCGGGGGCTGATGGGCCAGACGAGGACTGATGGTGCGGTGGAGAATGAAGCGAGTGGACAGAAGCTTGATCCTTGGCTATGCCGGATCCGGAGGAACCCGCCGGAGAAAGCTTAGACTTGGCCGTGATCAGATCACTGCTACTCGGTAGACCAAGTCTGCAGGGGAAAACAACGTGGATGACATACGTGAGCAATGCGACCATTGGTGATGGAACACACCGGTTGCGATGGCTGCTGCGATGCGAGCTAGAAACAGCTAGAACCGAAACCTACCTGTTGATTGCGCTGTCCGATGGTGAGCGTGGACTTGTCGCACTGATGGCACCGTGAACGTTGACTTGCAGGTGATGGCCACCACCATTGCTGGAGCTACTAGAGCCGGGCGTGGTGCAACTTACCGTGGCCGGTGGCGACAGGGTACGCTTCAATGGCATCGATTTGTCGTACGGTGAGGACGAGCAGGAGGCATAACTAGCTGGCCGGCTAAGCGTAGACACCGGCGGTGAGGAAGTGGTGAGCGAGATGCGCTTCGGTGATTCACCCGACTGCAGCTTCGTCCGATGTCCGATATCCGGCGTCATCCGACCGGCGGCCCCGACGTGACCGAGCGAGTTCGCACTGGACGTTGCGGAGGATAACGAGTGGATGCCGGGTGGATGGTGTTGCTGCCGGTGAGATGGCTCGTGCACCGTGGAAAGACAGCTCGAACCCGCCGTCACCGTAGCCGACGACGTGGAGTTGGCTTTGTACTTCACGTCACCATGGTGATGGTGGTGGTGCTGCTGTTGTTGATGATGGTGATGATGGTGGTGGTTGCCGTAGTGCATCGAACCTTTGGGTGAGTGTTGAGGCGGTTGCTGCTGGTGTTGCAAGGAGTGTGTCCCGGAGGCGGACGCAAGCAGCTGGGTGGAAAGTAGTCCACCACCCGCCGACGGTCCCGATGTATCGCGTGGTGTCGCGAAGATACTGCCGCTAGCGGCGGCCGCAGCAGCCGCCGCCGCCGCAGCTTGTGCCGCCTGTGAGTTGAGCGTTTCGTTGAGCGAGTTGCTAAAGTTCAGCGACTGAAGCAACGCCTCACTGCTCATGTTCGATATCACCTGCTGTCCGACCGGGATGGTAAGAATCGTCTGCGTGGCTATTCCTGCGTGAAGGAAGAGCAAGAGTACCGGAGCTTAGGAATACGGAACCGCGGATTAAACGTCCCCCTTTCTCCCTTCCTTCGCTACCTTGAGAGGTCGGTATTAGAAGCTGCGCACCCTGGATTCCTTGCATGATCTGTCCCGATGCAAGTAGCAGCTGAGGCATCTGAGGTGCGGCCGCCGCTAACGGCGCGGCCGGCCCAAGCCCCAGCACCTGCGGACCATGGTTCTGACCCGATAGGCTCAGGTTGAGCGGTGAGTTGCCGAGCAGCGGTGACGTTGGCAGTCCTAAACTTGGTCCCAACACGCTCGCCCCGGTCAGTTGCGCTAGACTTTGCAGTTTCTGCAGATTCAACATATCTTGCACTGCGAATGGGAATGGGATTTGTTGGCGGTTAATCGGTAAGGGTTCGCTCGTGGCGTACGTGAGGCGGCTCGATATGTACTCACTAGTTCCGTTAAGGTGTACTTGTGCCGCGGCAACGGCTGCGGCAGCGGCAGCCGCCGTCGTCGTCGTCGTTGTCGAGGACGACCCAACCGGTCCGGTCGGCATCGAGAGCGGTGACATCTTGTCCTGCGTTGGTCGATGAAGTCCCGGCGGCTTGCTGTTATTACTACTACTGCACCGGCCACCGTCGCCGAGGTCACCGGAGGAAGCCGGATTCAGGAAGGGACTGTTCGACCGGCTACAATGCTCACTACGTCTTCGATTCTGTAATAGGCAAACGAAAAGTGAAAACATTTGTTAGTTATACGTTCAACGTGGTGCAAAAATGTCAATCCAATCAAGCACCTCATTGAAACATGTCTTTTGGTTAGAGTCGATTAAAAAAATACACCACAGAATTCTATCTAAAACAAAACATGTTGCATCAGTGGTCACTTTGCTCTACACACTCATCCTAGCAACCGAGCACGCGCTGGTAAATAACGCTTCGTGCGTTTTGTTTGATTGTATTTTTACTCTTACCACTCTCTCTCTCTCTCTTTCTCATTCTTCCTCTCCACAATTGCACATAATGTATCCGTAATAACGAACCAGCGGGGAAAAGACCAGTTCTGGCACTTGAACAATCTGCCGCTCTAAATGCTCTAACAAACACACTCGTTTACTCCCTACGCATCCCATACTCCGTGGTGAATGATTTCCGTACCGCACAGGAAGGCGTGACTTCATATTTTCATGCTTCGAAGCGCTCCGATACGAAAACTCCCGGCGATAAAAATAAAAGTAGCACAAGCCCTTCGCGAAGGACTTCGACTAGGAACGAACCCCCCAAAAAATGGTGCTGAACACGGGCGTGTGATGTTTTCTTTTGCGTTTGCAAATATTTGCACTCAACGGTGAGGTTCGTGACATTTATTCGCTTCAAGTGAGAAATTTCTATAACGTCTTTCGAACACTTTTCCACACCGCATTGAAACCACTTGTTGAATCTTTTGAGAGAACTATTTGAATTCGCAATATTTGCTAGTAAACGCTACCAGCAGCTCCTACCACACAGTGGCATTTATTCGTTGCCATAGCAACGATCTAGAGAATGAAGAATCGGGTTGATCGGAAAACGAAGTGATGGGCGAATGGGTAAAGTCGATTAATTTTTATTTCCAAAATTTCGTAATCATAACCTGCTTACTTACACACACAAACACGCAGCGAAAGGGGAAATGAAACTTGAGATTAAAAAAAAAACCGCTTCCGTCTCTCATCCGACCCCGGTATACCGTCCGCCGAAAGTGGCTTATTTGGTTAACACATCGGGGTATGCCGGGTGCCAAAATTTGCCCCGAAGGTTTGTAACGGGTCTGCAAAATCTGCAATCAAACGTCAGTGCTCGGCGAGCAAACACTCAACCCGCGCGGTTCGAAGCGATAATATTATTGACACTCGCCAAACCCGCTACCATCCTCGCAACGTTCGTTCGCTTTTCCGCTTTTGGCTCTTAGAAATAAATAGGAAAAAATCCACTCCCACCACGCTCTCGCTCTCCTTCTCACTCACACACACGAACACATGTTTATCGTCCTTAGTTGGTGATGGGTTGATTTTTAACTTCACCGCGCACATCCTAGAACCCCATCCCCCTTTCCCGTGTACGGGCACACGCGATGACGATGGTCCAATCTATTTTAATTATTTCACCAAATTAATGAACGAACAGTCGAGTCGAGTCGGGTCCGGTTGAACAGCGGCGGACGACGGCTCGAGAGCCGTGCCCGTGGCGTCCAGTGGCAGGCATTATTAAGTCTCCGGTGCGTCTCTCCCCTGCTCGTCACTCCACCCGATCGCCCGGTTACGTTATGTGCAATGGTGAATATGGGGATAATTTCCCCCACTTTCCGGGCGCTCCGACGTTGGTTTTTTTCTTTTTTCTTTTTTTTTTTGCAAAATTTCCTTTTTTTCCTCATTCTCATTCGGAACGCCACAATCAACGTTGCGAGTAGCGTAGGAGCGGGATGAGGCGGTTGATAAGGCTCCGGGTTTGCAAGCAGCAGGCCTTCAAAGTCCGCTGGCCACCGGTGCATATCCACAAGGATACGACGCAAAAGGACGACGACGGCCGGGCCGGCTTGATGCATCGTTGGATTGCAAAACATCGATAAGCTGCTGATACGGATGGATATGGGTGCACGGGATGCCGGGAAGAGATGATTGCCTTCAAGGGGTGGCTTTGTGTATGTGTGTGTGTGTGTGTGTGTGTGGGTGTGTGTGCGTATGTGTATGTTTGTGTAATATATTTTCGCAGCAGCAGCAGCAGCACCACCACCAAGCGCCTAGAGAAATATGATTATCGCTAGGATGGCGAGAACTTCAAATCCCATCGAGCGGGTTTGGTGAGCGAATGAGTGAACGAATGGACAGCAAAAAAAAACCAAAACGGATGAGGTGTGCCCGTGCGGGTGAAAGAGATAGGAAACGCGGTCCGACGGTAGAGTCCACAGCCTGCTAAGGGTTGCTTTTTTGCATTTTGCGCGTTACTCGCCAGCTGTCTTCAACGCAGTGACGGCGAGTCAGGAATCATGATTACTCGAACGGGGTGTGGGGGTTCGTTCTGGATCGGTTGTCTCTGCTACCCGTGCATCATTGCCCCACCTCCCTCTCCTTCCTCTCTCTCCCATATGTGTATCGGCGGTATATTGATGAACGATGTGGGGGTGAACCACCCTCGCCGCGCATTAACCCAGATGGACGTTGTCCATGAGGTGAGCTTCGAAAAGACCAGCGCGAAAGATGTAAAACGGGGACAGGAGGGGACATGGGTAAACGGGAAGGACCTTGCTCGCTCGCACCCGCACCCCCGTTTCCCCTCTGCATATTCATGCCCGGTGCTCGTCGCATAATAATCGCCATAATGATATAAGGCGTGGGTGTTTTAAATTCAGTTACCATCCAGCGGGACCCGATGTGTGTAGATTTTTATTTTTTCCTTCTTTTTCTCCCCTTTTTTCCTCTCCCCCTGGTCCGGCAGCGCGGAGAACGCGGTGCGAGAGATGAGTCGATGTTGATGTTGATTACGATCAACAATAAAGTTGAGCTTCATGCGAACGTCGCCGGTAACGATATGTGTCTGTGGACACCTGGGTCAGCACGGGAAATGAGGTGGTGGAGATGTGGGGAAACTGAACGCGCGAAATTACGCGCGCACACTGAAGGCAATTGCGATGGAACAAAGCTAGTCTTCAGCGAAAGGAGAACAGTATGAGGGTGATAGAACGTGTAAATGAAAACTAAAAAATACCATTTTTGAAAAATAAAAAATGAAAATCATCCCGCACCGTGTATGGGATCCCGTGGCGCGGGAAAGGGACACTGCGATAGAGTCATTTTCTCTGCGTGGAATCATTCAAACGAGTAAATTAACCCTTCGTGAGAGAGTTTGTAATCGCCGTATTTTAACGGAATTTGTTGTTACAATTTTAGATGCAATATTTTCAAATTCCAAATCGCCCAACAGATGGCAGCACTGACGACTGCAAGTTTTTTCCCATTGGTTGCTTTGATTTTTCTTTGATAAATGGCAACATTTGTAACAAACTTTCTTCCAATTCATGTGCTTTATTGTTCTATAAACGATCTACTGATAGCCTTTTTTGTGAGCAAGTAGTATTGCTCATATAATTCATTCCAATCAGCAATACCGCGAATGAAGCTAGCAAACGTTTCTAGTGTCGCTCAGTTGTGAAAACAGTGAAGGGTTAAGGAGAGCAAAAAAAAAACAAATCTCCCTCCGCACATTAGGACACTGGGCGCGAACGAGGACACGATTTACCTTCCCGATTGGGGTGGGTGAGTTTGACGTTCGTCGCGTTTGTTCGATGGGCGACCGATAGACGGGCGACCCACCGACCGGTCGGTCGGTTCAGCAGCCAGCAGCCAGCCAGAACGACCAGATGGTGGACGGCCATCGTGGACACCGTCGTCGCGAAATAGACCCCCTTCCACTTTCCACCCGCTTGCACGCGGAACAACAAAAAATCCAATATGTATTCCGCTGGAGCAGACGAAGACGATCAAAAAAAAAACCTTCCGCTGACAGGACACGTCCACGTGAACGTGTAAGCGAATTCGCAGGTGGGATGGAGTCGCGGGCGGGACTTTTGACTTTTTCATTTTAGCTCGCGGGCGGGAGGTAGTGTCGGAATGGCCACCTCTCGATCGTTCAGCGATGTTTATAATGTGTGCAATGCTAATGCTTTATTAAGGTTGACTTTTTTTTTCTCTATTTTCTCTTCCACATTGTCCCTCCCTCAATTATCCTCACATTCCTTTTTGCTGCATTTTTTCTCCCTTCCACTGTGTGTATGTGTGATTATTTTCTCTATTTCCACTAGACAAGCGCTACAGTGAGGGAGATTTTGAAAAAATAAAAAACGGGAGGAAAGAAAACAACGACATATTAGACCGGACCGGAGCGTTTGCGCGAACTTTATGCGACGAAAGCCCATAAAGGCTAGCCAGGTGTACGGGGGTGCATAGCAAATCACTTCAAACCCTTCCTCTTGTCCTATTCCTCCCCGCATCGTATCCGAACTAACCAACTTAGTCGATATGAACGACGATGTTGTAAAATGCAATATAAAAAGAATAAAAAAGGAAGAGAAAGAGCGCAAATGAATCTCACACCCTTCCAATGCGTCCAGATAATTCCCCTCTCAGACTTCCCAGTGAGTGCGCTTCCCCCCGAAATATGCATTTCTCCCCACCCCTATGTGTGTGTGTGTGTTGCAAATAATAGCGAAAAAAAGTAATAACATCACTGTGAGGTCTCTTGATGCTAGTTGCCCCATACCACGCACAACCACGCGGTGTTCTTCGCATTCCCAGCAGTAACACCGCGCATCTGAAAGCTCTTTTGGATATATTTGCTCAAAAATTCCACCATAGCTCACCCATCATAGCAGGCCGCGAGTGCTCCGGTGCGACGCTCTTTAGCTTCCTTTCCGTGTGCGCGGCATTTTGTAAAGAGTTATGCGCGATGGTGTTTTAATTTATCTGTGTTTTTTTGTGTTCGGTTTTGTTCTCTTTCCCTTGCGCCCAGCGTCCAGCGGGCAGTAATTTCATTTTTTCCATAATTTCTTTACTCCGTTCCTGTTTTTAGGGGACCTTACTGCTGCTGCGTAAGCTGCTGGTGTGGAGAAAAGTTACCCATCGCTGTATATTATTTCGCTTCAGCAAAGTTTTGTGTCGTTGTTTTTTTATGGCGCGCGCGGCATGATTTTCATTCGATTTTCCCGTTCCGCCACCCAACTAGAGGGCTTTTTTTTTGCTCCCCCCGACGTTGTTTTGCTCGCGCTTATGTCCTTCGGCGCGTCCATATTTCACACCGGCAAAGGTGTGATTCGGACAAAATATTGCAGCCGTTATCAAATTTTGCCGTACTGCTGCCTGCCTGCCTGCCTGCAGTTTTTACAGCGACGAAGCGGCTTAGAAGTAGTTTCCGTGGCGCAGTTGTGCCAGCGAATATTGATGGCAGCTTAGATGTAGCACCAAGTGGAAAGTGCTTTTTTTAGGGGTTTTCGGTTTAGGTTAGGTTGGCTAGTTTTGGTGCTAAAATAAGATTTTTTTCGCGCCCACTCTTTCGCTCTCTCGTGCGCCATCGAATACAGCGCGAGTTTGATTGGATTGGGCGTAGCGGGATTTGGCGCGATTTTTTTTCCCCCGGACTGGGTTTTTGCGCTGCTATGTTTTTCCCGCGCCCGTTGGATGCTTTGCATGAATTAATATCTTCAGCACGGAAAACTGCGCGCCTGTAAAATGTAACATCGTTTGCATCGTTATGGGTGGTGTTTGTCTGCATAGATGCTATATGGGGCGGACGATAAAGTGAGCACATCATCACACATGTGCCGGTTCGCGATGGTCGTATTTCATGTGCCAAAATTGTGTTCATAAAGTCTATACGTTTGCAGATTGCGCTTTATTGCAGTTTGTGGTGTGATTTTGGGATGCAAATATTCATTGCAGAAAGTTTCATTCGCACTCTAAATTATTCACGGAACAACAATATTTCTCCGTGTCTTGTTTAGAGAAGCTATTGTAGCACAAATTGTAGTTATCATGTTGTAAAATATAATAACTATATTCTAGAGTGTTCGGCTTAATTTTTTGTATAATTTCCAAATTTCAATAGTAAATTTCAAGAACTAGAGGTCAGTTAATTGCAGCGTATTTGCATAACTCTTCGTTTGACAAAATGTCTAACGAAAAGGGAATGCATCGCAGTAGCCATCGATGTTTCCTGTGAACAAATTTGGACCTAACTGTCATTTTGAATTGTTAGCCGGAAAACCGGTCTGGAAACGATGAGTTTTTTTAAATAAAAAATACGAAATATGTTTTGCAACCAGTATTTATGAATGCACAATAATTATCAACCATTAGAGTGGAAATGTCGAGCCACATTTTTAGCCTCAAAAAGCATAAATTCATAGCAAGTTTCTAGACCTGGAGTGCAAAGAAACCGATAAAACTAGTGGAATAACGAAGCGTCGACCAAATGCTACCTGCCTCACGGAAAAAGAAAACCATCCTCTATCGCGTATATGAAATGACCAAAAGATTTTTTGCTGTTGTAGTGCAAAAAAAAACGCACCATGTGCAGGAAAGGACAACTGTACTGTGTAAAGCAGTACTTCCCGTCCTGTACCCCTCGGCATTGGGTGGATTGGAAAAACGCACCCCCGGCAGCGTAACGCTCTCAGATGATTCCGCGAATCGGTTGAGGCGGAGGCTGCGCTCGCACAAAAAGTAAAGACAAAAATTAAATCGCATCTCATTGCCTTCACTGCTGGCTGGCTGGCTGCCGGCTTTGTTTTCGAGCGATTCCCGTGGGTGGATGGGATGGGGTGTGTCCGCGTGTGTGTGTGTGTGTGTGTCCACCGCATGAAGAACGAGAAAATCAACTGAAAACCCCATCCCGAAAACGGCAAAGTTCGGATAGGGGGTGAGCGTAAAGAAAAACGAAAAACTCACACGCCGACTCCCGGTTTTTATTTCTCACACCACCGGAGAAGGAAGCAAAGGGTGAGTGTCATCCGTGCGAGCGAATGAGAGCGAGCAGTGCGCTACCCGACAGTGCCACCTTGGATGGTAGAATAAAAATCCGCGGCAACACACACGCCCGCTGTTGATATATTTGCAGTCCACCCCGCGCGTTTTGTTATGTATTTTCTCGAGCTGTCCCTTCCACTCCCTACCGGCTGCCCCACTGATGCAACGTGATACGAAGTGGTGCTTCGACAAAAAGTTCCAAAAAAAAAACGTAAAAAAAAACTAAAACAAATTTTAAAAATCCCTCTGCAAAAAGAAGCACTTCTGAAAGTGGTCCCGTGGACATCGCCAGGACATCATCGCAACAAACATACGCCGTATTCGGCCGTTCCTGCTGCCCACTGCATTGGGTGTAAGTTAGTATGTGTGTGTGTGTGCGTGTGTGCGCGAGCGATTGGTGAGTTTGAACGTTAGAATTTCGATCGCGGTGGGGAGTGAGGGTAAAAAAACACACACGAAAAAAAACACAAAATTTGCTCGATCCCATTTGGGACGCGCAAAAGATGACCAATGGATCGATTCCCGGGTTTTTCCGTGGGATGGTGGGTGAATGAGAGTTTGCATATTCCGTCCCCCACCCATACTCCCCCCTCCCCGTCCCGATACGCGAACGAGCTTTTCGCGGAACGAACATTTTATATGTGTGTGCGAGTGGGGTTTTTTTTAGTGGCCCTGCATTTTGCGGCAAGTCATAGAAGGAGTGCTAGGATATTTTTCTATATTTTCATTTTCCGATCACCAAAATGGGCAAAGTTGCTATCGCGTCGTGCATGTGTGTGTATATGTATGTTTGGTACATACACACACTCGGAACAACAACAAAAAAGTGCATAAAAATGTACCCCATACACGCACACATCCACACAATCGAGAGAAAATGAGCAAAAGAATTCGGACGGAACGGATACGGAATGACTGACTGGTCGGTCAGAAAAGAAAAAGGAATGCATCGAGTAGTGCAAAAAAAAACAAACGAGGCACCCTTAACTTTGCGCTGCCCGGCGATTGGATCCACTCCAAGGGGGAGCAAGGGAGAGAAGGGGAAGGAAAGCGAGACAGAGAGAGAGGGGACACAGCCTCCACCAGGTTTTTGTGCCCGAAAGTTTCGGGTGTCCGAAAATTTCCGCGCTGATACCGCGTTGATTACGCGCCATACACAGCAGATGGAAAAGGGGAGTAGTAGAGAGAGAGTGTGAGGGGCGCTTCGTTGCATTAGGAGCCGGAGCAGTGTTTGCACGCACGAGGTGAAGTGTTTTACTCCTTTACCAACACGACACACCACGTCCGGGTAGGCCGGAGATAGGCGCATTCGAAAATTCTCGGTTTGGACTCGATTGGACGCATTTGTGTTTCTTGCTCCATTTTTCGCGTTAGGCACGGTTGTCCAGTGAGGATGCGCGTCCGTGCAGAGGACGATCGTACCGAAACGCGGTATATGCGTGTGTGCGTTTTGTTTTTTTTCTTTCTTTTTGTTGAAATGCATGTCCTTTCCTGCATGCTTGCCGTATTAGTCTAGCGGGCATAGAGGAACGAATGAGCGAAAGGGAGCAGGTGAGCGAGTAAGCAAGAGCCACTAACACTAACCACTAACAATATCGCCGCGTTTTAGGGCAGTGTGAGCTGCTAACTATGTGTATCGCATTCACCGTGTGGAGGCGATTTTTTCGGAAAAATAACGGCGCTTCGAAAAACAACCATCCGAGAAAAAAAAAAACACACCCAAAACCAACACACACGATAATGGAAAGCAATTCCGTGGCTTATGGGTATACGGTTGGAGAGAAAATAAAAATTAGAATCTGCACCACACCACACTTGCAACCACCGTCGTTGGTACCGCGAGGAAGGAAGGAGTGGCCATTTATATTTAAATAAATTTTTATATCGGAAAGTATCCACTCGTCTCGTCCGGGAGCAGCCTGGAAACCGAAATTTTAGTGTCCCGAGCAAGTTAAGTTGCCCCGAAGTAGGCGGTGAGCGCGCAGGGTGTGTATTTTATTTTTCTCTGCCATCCGTTTCCATCCGCGATGGCGAACGAACGGTCATTTTCATTAGTTTTCTTCCTATTTCGGCCGGCTCGAATCTCGAATCGCGCCGAACCGGAGGCACGGACGGATCGAACGAGGCACAAGATAGTTGAGAGTATGATGGGTAGTAGCTTAATTCTTTTTTATTTGACATTTTCGTTGCCATGTGGGATTGCGTTGCTGCTCTCAGTGGAGTTGTGAAGTTTTTCTATACGAGTTTTTTTTTCATAGTACTATTTATTTCATTCCAGTTTCTGTTATTTCATAACAAAAGAGTTGATTGGAAATTAGTTAGATCATTAGGGCTACGAATGAAGCATCGATATCTAAATAGAAAAAAGACTTAAAGGCTTTTTTAAAAATAAAACTCAACGTTACCTTAGAAGCCATGTTTATGTTTATGGCTTCACCCCACCAAACCACCATACGTGCGCGTGTTAACTAAACGGTTTGATTTAACAGGCAAAAATAGGTTCGATCGTTGGATAAACCTCGCCCATACCTCGGTTCGCTTCCGGTTCGCGTGAAATTGCGCGAAATTTGAACAGCGTTCGCTCACTGCATGCGAGTAAATTTAGTCACTCGAGAAGCCTGAGGGATGGCAGGCTCAAAAACTCGAAGGATGTAATTTTCACGCTGACCAGCACCAAACGGGAAGCGAGAGGAAGGAGATGCTGTTGTTTTTATTATGCACGGTTCTCATCCCACAGCACCTCCAGCGCTGAACCGCGGCATGCGAAAACGCGAAATGTCATTTTTGCGTAAGGAAAGGGTGATCCTCCGCATAGCCGTGTTTCTAAGAGAGGGTGTGAGCGTGTGTGTGAGTGAGTGAGCAAGAGAAGAAAGAGACAGAGATGGGTTGAGCGAGAGATGCATCACAGTCGGCGTTGGATTGTGTGGCGATTTTCGTACGACACGGGCGCATGTATTTAGATTAATCTTCACCGACTTTGGCGTGCGGGACAGAACTGTTCACATTTTCGCGGTAGTTTTTTGTGTTGCTGTTTTTCATTCGCCACCCTCCCCCATCTACCCTTTTTTTTGGACGGGTAAGTGCTGCAACGTTTGAGATACGTTATTCATTTTGCCTTTTGGTTGCTTTTTTATTATTTCCGCTTCCTCATCCTTCTCCTCCGCCTACGGGTGCCACCCATTTTGCCACCCTATATAGCGCTTTGCTTAGGGTGGTGTTGACCGTGGCCAACCGTAAATGGCTTTTTCGCGAAAGTGTACGGAAGTGCCATCGATGAGCGGACCAGTTGTGCACGTATGTATGTGTGTTGCTCTTCCCCTTTCTCTGTTTCTCTGTCTCTTTCTCCTGTGTCACCCACGGGAAATAGCAGGCGGTGATTTTTTTTTGTTTTATTATTCCTTTTTTTGTTGGAAAATAGATGATGCCGGAATGGAGTTTTGCACACGTTTTGGATTTAATTTTAATTACTACGCCATCGCCATCGCGGATTGTGTTCGGTTTCGGTGGAACTCGCCTCCACCCGCTGCTGCTGCTGCTTGCCCATTGTGTCCACCCTGGGTGAATCTTCTGTTCGATAGACAGTCAAAAAATGGTATGTTCGCGAGAAGCACCTCAAAAAAAAAAAAAATGCCCAAAAAAAGAAAACAAACTCCCAGCGAAACCCGTTCAAACACATTTTTTTTGCTACCCTTCACCGATCGCCTCCTATCGGAACATCGGGACAAGAGTTAGGATCTCGGGCCGCTTGCCGGACGCCAAGCATTCAGTTTTTATTCCACCTGGGCCAAGGTGGTTGGGTTCGGGAGCAGCACGTATGTGAAGCGGATAGATAATAGAATGAGTTTTTGCAGAAACAAAACCGGAAGCGTCATTGTGCAGCATTTATGAGCATTTAGATTAGGATCGATATTGTGTGTGTGTATGTGTGCGATTTTTTTCTGTTTAATTTTTTTCTCTCGCACGATTTTATCACACACTAGCGTCTGGCTGGATGGAAGATGGAACAAATATGCTGAAAAAGATGGTAGCAAAAAAATGGTGCAAAATAAATGTAAAAGCCATATCCATTGTGCATTATTATTTGCACCAAACTGGAGCATACGAGGATGAAAGATTTATTTCGGCAAACATTTTTCCCGACCAGCTTGAGTCCATTTTCCCGGACCGGCCGGGGATTTGGTTTCATGATCGGGAGGAGTGTTTTTTCCTTTTTTTCCTAGATTGTTTTTTATTTCTTCTCTCCATATATTTGCAAATCGATGATTTACGGACATGCGGGAAATGGAACCGGCTTGCCCTGCTACAGAATGATGGCAGGGAATTTTTAGGAATAGCTTGGCTGCCGCTCAAAGACCACCGATCGCGTCCGTCGGTCGGCGCAAAGTGGCCATTAAAAGTGGCTTGCAAATTAATTCAATTTCGGCCCAGGATGGATGTTCTAATAATGGCTTCCGCTATTTGCATCGATGCACCGCCAGTGTGAATGCAGGAAAAAGTTTTTGAGTGAATTTTTGGTAATGTAGTGAAGTAATTGATGCAATTATTCGATGCATAAATATTAATTTATCAATATTGTTTATAAATATGATTTAATGACATTTTTTTGCAATTCAAAAGAAACCCCCAAAAAGCCCCAACCTTTACAACCATTTTTCATAGGAGTGGTTTAAAAAATAGACACATTTGTTAGAAAGTTATGGCTCTGCAAGTGCTTCATTTAGCTGAGAGGATTAATAAATAAACAACAGAAATGATGACAAAATTTTCCACCAAGCTCGCATATATATTATCAACATCTAACCGTACAGACCCGATGCCTTGTAATAAACTAATGCACATCACATATGGCGGAAAAACCACGGGATTTACAGCGAATTCGCGGAATTGCACGGCATCCGTTTCCCCGCCCAGGATGGTCGAGAGGGGAAAATGGCAGAAAATGGTATTCGAGTAAAGTGGCAAAAAAAACCACTACCGAACGACGATTCCGAAAGTCTTTGCGCGAAAGTTAAGTAAGCAATTCATTAGTGACCACCTACTTCTGTTCGGGTCAACTGCTTCCGCTGCATGCCTCTACAGTCAGCCACCAGGCGCTTCGAACGAATCCTTCCCCAGAACGTCCTTCGAGAAAGATAGAGCGAAAGCGAGATAGAAAGAGCGGAAGCAAAACGAACGAATCGAGAGAGAGAGAACGAGACAGAGAGGGAGAGCGAAATCAAAAATGCGCCACCATACGCTTTCGTGTGCACGAGTTGCAAAGCACGTGGCCTTGCTGGGGAAAAAATTCCACCAATGACGCGGGGAGGGGGTGAAAATCGACTTCTCCCTCCTGCTGCTTCCTCCTTTTCCCGTGGTTGGTAGCAAAAATAAATATGAACCATGCCTTCGAGATGACAAATCATATCGAAGCCTTCTTCGTCGGTCGCAGTAGCCAGTGCTTCGGCAGCAACAGCGTGCTTTTCTTTTTGTTCGCGTGTGTGTGTGTGTTTGAGTGGGATTTTTTTTTGGTTTATCGTTGCGAGAAAAACCGCGCCACAAGGATCACACATACAGCGCGCATGCATGTCCATATACTAAACACTACTTCTTTACTCTTGCTAGCCGCCCTCAACTGCACTGGCTGTTTATCCTGCTCGCACACACCGAGAGCTTTTGACATGTGTTTGGGTTGTTTTTTCTTGCTGTTGTTGTGTTTGCTTTCGTTCCACTCCGCGTGCACTGTGTGTGTGTGTGTGTATTTTTTCATCTTTTATATCCGCGCACTTTTATGTACGACGGCGCGCGCGGTCGTCCCAAAACATGTGCTCGCGAGAGTAAACTTTTTCTTTTTCGCCTACCGACCGCCGCTTGCGCTGCGGTGCGACCGAGACGGCCCGAACCCGTACGGATGCCGTGCGCAGCGGGAGAGTGAGTAAATAAAGCATCTGGCTGGCCTGCATCTGTGGGATGCTGTATGCTGTACATAGCCACGGCGGCGGTGGTGGTGGTGGTGGTGGTGGTGGCGACGCCGGTGGATGGGCGAATTCGGGAAAAGCCACGAACGACGGCAAGATGAAAACGGAAACTGACGAATCATGCCTGGCGCGCGCGTCATGATATGATGGGGTTGAGTGGAGCGGGGGAAGGGAATGGAGGAAGAGAGGAGAGCATGGGAAATGGGGAGCGAGACTGATGAAAAAGATTTCAATGCACGGTTCGAGCTGAAACCCGCTGGTGTTTAGCATAATCAGGTTTTGTTCTGATTTTTCCCCAACATGGCGACACTTTTGCAAATGTCACGTTCATTCGTTTAGGAAGTGCAAGATTTCAATTATATAACGACACATGCATGTCGAATAGTATTCCACCGGAATTTTGCTTCTCATATAAGTGAGCAACGAAACAATTTTCCGCACGTCACAACCTTTACTTTCGATTGAAATCTCCACAAAATGAAGTTGCTGAAGTTTAGTTTCAGACATAACAAACAGCATTGTATTGTAATTAGAACCCGACAATGTCAGTATTAAAATGGGAATATTATATTCTAAACGGTTATTCAATAAACTTTATTTTTAAAGAAAAAAACGATATGTTTTTGGATGTGTTTGAAAGAAATTGTCATATTGATAGCTTGAAAAGGCAAATCTATGCAATATTTTGCAAAGCATTTCTAACCTTTCTACGCTCTATCTGGTTGAAGTTTAATAAATTTAATGGTTTTTTTAAAGCTTCTATTTTGAAATTCGGTCGTAATTGAAATTTTGTGAAAGGCGATTGAAAAATAGTTTCGTACATGATGGTATTACTAAAGACTAATTGTAATTCTACCATTACATTGAAATGTTTCCATTTTGAAGAGTTTCCGAGAATACTAAAATATCCCTAAAGTAACCTTTAATCTGTGTTTAGACATCATTGTTAATATTGTTTATAAAAAACAAATCTTTAGGAATTAAAACAGAAAACTAGTGAATGATAATTATGTTAAAACTATTTTTAAAATGCTAAAAATAGCGGCTCCAACGAAAACCAAACGAAATTATAACCGGACACGATGTTTAGTAACGTAAAATGTTATGATATCAATTAAAAAAGGTTCGGATTTGAATCCACCAATACATCGACATTATATCCAGATGTAGCAATTCAAGCGACAAAAAAAAAGCAAATAAACAAAACACAATTCCTATCCGGCTCTGTCGCTCTCTCAAGCACTACAACACAACGGAACGTGCTTTTTCGAGTCTAAGCCGCAACCGAATTTTCAAATCTAAAAGGTGGCATTAGCAGCAGAAGCGGTCGCTTTCCATCGTGCCTGCCCCATCCTCCGCACAGTACCATCGGATATTCATCGAATTGCAGATGAAGCTGCACCACAAAGCGCTCCTGCTGCCCCTTGGTGCCCCTGCTGCTGCCTCGTCTTCGTCCTCGACGACGACGATGACGACGAAAGTCGAAAGTGTATAGTTTCTAGACGTTGATAGTCGTACTGATTAGTATTGATTTTATATGAGCTCCTTTATTTATATGCACCACCAGGTAACGATGCTGCAGGATCCTCTCGAACCGACCCTAGCCGCTCACACAAACGGCCGACAACCGGCGCTGCTGGTACTTATATATTATAATTTCAAATCAACGTCCAAAACGAGAGCGGGGTACCAGGTCCGAGGTCTGAGCTTGAAGGAACCACCGGGAAACGGAGGAACATGGTGGAACATTGAGGCAAAAAGGTTAAGTTAATGCATATGCACCTTCTCACATCCATCCTTGTGTTGTGTGTTGGGGCGGACGCTCTCGCTCGGATTGGAAAATGCAGAAATATTTGCTCTCTAATTGTACCACCATGGGCAGCCGATGAGAGGGTTGCGGCCGGACGCGACAGGGTCCCTCCTTACTGGTACCTCGCTTCCGCAGTATCGCAACCGTGGTAGAGTGCAGCTAGAGTGCAAGAAGAGAAGCGCCAAGTATGCACCTACCCAGCTATAGCTGTAGTTGTTGTTTATGCATTATTATGTACGGTCCGGCGGCCAGGGGCCAGGCTTTTCGGGGATGGATTTTCTAATTCTTACACTTTCCTCATCCCATCCCCTTTGCTCCCTTCTCCTTGCTCTCCCCAATTCGTTCATTGCAAATTATGTACATTTATAATTGCCACCCATATCTGCCGGCACAATGCTAATATCAATTTGATTGCATCTGTGTGTGCAACTTTGTGGAGGTTCGTCGATTTCGGTGTGAGTGTGCCGGAGACGTGAGACGTGTCCGCATGCTCAACACCTTTCGTCTTTGGGGTCTGGGTATTTTTTTGGGTCCCCGTCTGGCGCCCCGCGTAGGTACAGACCGACTGGCGCTCGATGCTTAATTATCGCTGCACTCGACTAAGAAGTGCGACCCGGTGCATTTCATAATCAGAATAATAATGCAATCGATCGTGTTTTGATGTGGTGGTACGAGAAGCACGTCCGTTGTCCTCGGCGAGCGTGTGTGAGGGTGTTTTTTGAGTTATTTATTTACCGGCCCATTTTCCAATTTCCATCCGCCCAGCTGGTGCCGCCGGCGTAAGGATTGCATTGCGTTGAAATTTATCCCCCATCCAACTAGCGGCTAGGGGAACAGGGGTTTTACATGGGCTGGACTGGGAGCGATTGCTTATTATGTGTGTTTGTGAGGGGTTTTGGGGTTTTTGTGCAAACATGGGGACGAAAATAAAAGGGTGCTCTACTTATCGGTGCAATTGCGTTTCGAAAGTTGTATGCTAATTGGATGAATGGTTTGGAACGAAGACACTACCACTGCAAAGGGTGAGGAACATGTGAGTGTGAGGAGCAAACAATATAAAGAAGTAAATCTACTTTCATGGAAATTGAAAACAAAAGTTTGACTTTTTTTAACAAAATATATAAATAAAAGAATTATTTACAAAATTTTATTGTTATTTCTAGTAAAAGTTACACAAAACAGATTTAAATTGAAATAAATTTCTAACGGTCGACACTCATATGCAATCGGCTTTTGTGTGTTGCTTAATGAAGAAACATAACGGCTCCGATTCGGTTCCGGCCACAAAGGCAGATGGCCTTTACCCCCTTCCGCCCGTTCGCCTCATGTCTCAGATACTTATTTAAAATAGTTTCATTATCTATACACCAGGACAAGTGGTGGGGGAGGGGAGGGTAAAGGGCCAGCTGCAGCTGCACACAAGTACGTGCTATATTGGATGCATCGAGTGCATCAAAAATTGCAATAATGAATCTAGCATTCGAAATCAGGCTGGGACCTCTTACTGAGTAGACGAGTGTCTGTGTGTGTGTATGTGGGTGGGAGGCTCCATCGGTGAAGAAGAAGGTATGGGTTGTGTGCCGCACAAGACGCACAAGAGGCACCTCTTCCAGCGACGGCTCCACGAAAGGAGCTTTATGCTAATTTCACAACACATCCTGCAGTGCTAAGAGCCCGAGGGGTTAGAGAGTAAGAGGTGTGTGCTCCCCTGCCATCCCTGCTCACCCCCATCCACATCCGAACGCAGCCGATACGGTACGGCCATGTGGATGTGGCAAAAGATATATTTCGCATGAAAAACGAGCAGTTCGATCTTTCCGCTAGCTCGGGCACGCACACAAACATGCACAGGGACATGCACCTGGCACGGTTCAAGCCACCCCCCCTCTCCCCCGTCCCACCTCCCACTTCCATAATGCAAGTGCAAGTTGTTGTGGCGATGTGCGTATTGTGCGATTGTAGTTTATCCCCGGCACACATACAAAGCGTGTACGTGTACGTGCCCGGTCTGCATCGGTCCGTTCGACCAAAAACCCGTCCAAGGCAGTCCTTCTTGTCCTGAGTCCTGATTCCTTGTTGCCAGTATACCATGCACAAGCCCGAGAGCGGGAGCCGGGAGTGAGAGCGCGTGAAACAACGTATGAGACCGAGCGAGAGAGAGAGAGAGCGAGAGAGAGAGTGATAGCGCACGGGCATCGTCGTAGATATAATATTGAACAAGTTTAATAAGCTTGTTTTCTAAACATAATTAATGCATTATAATTTATATCGTATTTTGCAACATGCAGACACACACACACACACACACGCACATGGGAAAGGGGGAATGGGTGGCCGGAAGGTGGAGGTCAACCACATACATACGTACATAAGGAACTCGTCGTCGCCGTCGTCGTGGTCCATGGAGGTGTGCGGAACTGACAACCCGGGGGCCAAGGGATGAAGTGTCCGGAAGAAAATTGAAAACTCACCAAAAATGTTGAACCACCACCAAGCGAGCAGGGGGGTTGTTTTCCCGATAGTTTTCACCAGACGTGGGTGGGTTAAAAGTGAAAAGCAAGAAAAGCATACACCGAAGACCAAGTGACCGGAACTCGGAGAGACCAAGCGTACGTGTGTGTGTGTGTGTGTGTGTGTGTGTGTGTGATTGTCGGAGTGAGAGGGAAATAGTGGCAGTGGAAGTCCGCTTTCCCGTACGCGGACGGTAGAGTATTATCATGGCGACTGTATTTCTTGCGCACCCAATGAATCGGAGCGGTGCGTTTGCACCTCCACCCTGGTGGCAGGAGGGAGGGAGCAAGGAGGAGCATTTTGTGCATCGAACATCGAGGAAATGGAAAATCCCTCATGGAAACGAACGATGACGAACGGGCAGCGCGCATCGGCGAAGGAACGAAGTGGCTGGCTCTGCTGGACCGGACCGGACACGGCCCGTTAGAGGGATGGAAAATAAGTATTTATTCGCCCAGGTTGTCGGTCTATAATTGATAGGGTACGAAAAATACACACACACACACACACACACACAGGCGTCTTCGCGTACGGCGATACATTTGTACGGCTTACGGACAGGACGGACGGCACGTGCATGACCCACGGGGGGTGTGAATGAATGGGGAAGGAATGGGCATTTGCATAGATGTTGCATTAAAATGAAATGAATCAAACCTGCTTATCAAACGTGCCGGTGTGACAAATTTAGAAAACACAACAAAAAGGGAGAACGAGAAAGAGAGAGAGAGAGCATTAAAGGGTAGAAAATAAATAACCACTGTGACTGTAAAGGTGCTTAATAATGTGATTTATTCAATCCCGAACGGTTTATTTCCCAACTTTGTAACACGTAGCAGGGTTTTATGAAAAAAGATTGATTTTTTTTCAAATTTGATTTGATTTGATTCCGATTTATGACAATCTTCAGTAAGATTCAGCAGCTTCTATGAATTAATGACAAATCTGTAAGTACAAAATGTACACATCTGGTTACAAAGTTTATTTTCACATGAATCGACAGGCAAGAGTCATTCGAAATGTGATTTTTTTCGCCTGAAACGTTTGCATTAGTTTATGATTTATATATTTTTTTTTAAAAAGCGATCCATACAATATGTAAGTAAAGATTCTGATTCTGAAAAAAAAAACAGAATTATTTCGCCAGAAAATTGTGGCCACTTTCAACCGCTGCTTCTTTGGCAGTAAACACGACGAAACTTTTGCCCCAACCCAACGCAAAAGTCAATTCATTTGTCTCGCGCACACTGTTACATGTGCTCGAATACCAGCAGGCACACTCCCGGCCCGGCCACAGAGTCCCATCAATCCATCGGTCCCGTCTCGGCACCACTTTCTTACTGTACCGAGCCCAAAGACCGAGTGGCACACCACATCGAGCCGTATTAAAACGCATGGCCTACTGGACGGCGCGAATCCGACCAGCACGGTCCGGTGTGGAGTGGAATTTGAAGAAGTGCATATACCACTTCCGATTCAATGACGCTGAAACAGAAGTGCGTACGTGCGTGTTTTCTCTTTCTCCCACAAATAAACAAACACACACACACACAGGGCAGGTTCTTCGGGTGTATAAAATAATTTTGTGTTTAATTTTAAAATCGTAAGTAGTAATGTCCATCTCCACCGACAACGACTACGACCGTACCGCTTCGGAGGGAAAATGAAATTATAGCGCCGGTTCTCTCTCCTCGGGGCTCCTGGTGCTTTCAGGTGCCGACGAGTGTCGGCCAAATCATTGGCACCACCGCACGGAGCCCAATTCCGGCAAGCCTTCCGGCGGGCACACGGGGGACGACACGTTGTCGGCTGTTTTTAAATGCAACAACACCATCCCAACCATCCCCCGCTCTGGACCATGATGGCGTGGTGTGGAATGCATGAAAATACATAACACTCCACAACGGACACACACAACCC